>VYZV01009747.1:0-92435 GCA_013401275.1 Pandion haliaetus | reverse complement strand
TTCCTTCACACTGAGACTATTGTGTAGTTAGTTGCATTGGAGGGGGGAAGTGGCTTTGTATTCTGTTTCCTAGCGTGCTGTAGGTGTTTCTGTCCATTCATAACCTTGGGAGAAAAGTGAAACCTGGCCTCTCGAAAATTGATGGCAAGCCTCCTAACCTCTAAAGAGGCCAAACTTCTAGTTAAAAGATCTGATCCAGAGGATCAGAAAGGGGCTGTAATTGCAACCGTTGTTTTAACTCCCTTTTCACCATTCCACACATTCTATTGCACTAGAAAATGCTGAAGAGTGTAAGTTTGATGCTGAAAAGACTGCCTTTTTTCTTTTTTTTTTCTGGTGGTGACATAATAACTACAGCCAAACCAAAGACAGTTGGCAAAGTTACAGTGCACTGAAGTTTATATGTATTTCTGGTGTCTGGAAAATCCAGGAAGGAGTGTTCCTTTCTTTTCGATCTTAAATCACATCTGAACAGTATTCTGAGTGTGGTTCCAGCACAGGACTAAAAGCAAAACATTACATCCCAGCTGTAGAGCAATAGTAAAAAAATCAGAATATTCCTGCAGTCAGATTGCCTGGCTGCACAGCAAATTAGCAAACCTCTGTAGCTATCAAATTGATGCCCTAATATAAATCTTTTACCTTCTACCTGTAAACGTGGGCTGTGTCTTAGATCATTTCAGACAAGCAGCTGGGGATTAGTAAGAGGAAGTGGATATTAATTCAATTAGAGGACAGAAGACGAACATACAAGCTGGTGCAGGGAATTGACATTGGGAGCTGAAGTAACAAAGACATCTCTAGCTGGGAGAGGACAGTTTCATCTATTCAAGTCAGGCTTGGCTTTTGCCTTGCATATATTTTACTTATGAAATGGTAGTTGAAGGAGTTGTGTTTACATAGCAATATAGTTAATGTCATATTTTGGGAACTAAGCCTTGATGTCAATAGGTGGATGGAGAACTGGAGAGCAGATGCACAGTGGTAGCTTTCAGTTCATTTTGATACATTAAATATTCATAATAAGCTCAGCTGAAGGAGTAAAGAAATGTTTCGTTGAACTGGTAAGGAGAAGCTGAAATCATTGGTACTTCTCCAAAGCATAACGTCTTACTTAATGTAAATTGAATGAAGGTTCCTGTGGTGAAGGTGAGATGCAATACTAGGTACTTCCAAAATTGCTGCTTTCTTTCCATAAGGGATTGTTGTGCCAGTGACATCACTCTATGAAGTAATAGCCAAGAATGACTATTCTGAGCAGTTTGTGTAGGCACAGCAGAGGCTTTTCCCTTCTTTTTTTTCCATAGCTTTGGACCTGCAAAAGCCTGTTATTACATTTAAAAGCCACATATTTACAGCCTGGAAACAAATCCTTCCACACTGCGCTTTCCAGGCATGGGCTTCTGTCACTAAGTGGGTAAGTCCTGTATCTGTAGGCTTCTCTCACCCCCTCTACGCGCATGGTTTTCTGCTAATCTGAGTCTCCGTATGAAGAAGGTGGGTGCTCTGCTCAGCCCGCTGCCTGATGCACAGATGCACGTCTGCAGAGATGCTTTCACCTCTGTTTCTGCGCAGTTTCTAGCCCAGCTAGGGCTTGGCCTCTGGCAGGGACTCATGTTTGGGAGTAAATTTTATGCCGTAGAAAGCTTTGCATTGACAGTATGATGGTGGAGCACGATGCGCACAGCTGAGTTGCGTCCAGCTCCCAAACAGCCGTGTAGGGCTCCGTTACGCTGCACGCAGGGTGGCTAGCTGTAGAGATAAGAGTGATTCCACTGCTTTCTCTGCAGCTGTTTCTATCTTGTTTATTTCATGTAAGCTTGGGTTAATAAACTGTTGCCGAATCTGCAGCTGTGTGCAGGGGGGTAAGGTTGTCTCCTTGCCGAAACCTACTGCTGTGTTCTTGCCATTCCTTCTCCCCATTTCCTCCAACCCTGAAGTCTCCTTCTCAGCCTGATGTCTTCAGCTCTGCTTAGTCTCCCTCTCCCATTCCTACCTTTTATCTTACAAAACCAAGAATATTTTTACATGAGTTACTGTACAGGTTTATGGTCACAGCTTTATCAGAAAGTGGTGGAGCCAGACAGTGAGAGAACGAGGGTGAACGGTTGATGGCAAAGTGGATAGAGAGGAGCGACTTGTCCCTCTGAAAATTACACTTTCATTTATTTGTTTATTTTTAGTCAACTAGTGCAAAAACAAACCAGGCAAAAGAAAAGATTTTTGTCTGTCTGCTGGTAAAGAGAGCTCAATGTCTTCTTTTGAGTTTATATAAAAAGCAGTATTGCTTTTAATGGGAAGTAGGAAAATTCTTTTGTGTTAAAAAAATAATGGCAGGCCAGGTCTTGTGTTTATTAAAAATAGAGGGAGCTAGAAAACAGGCAGCACAAGATCTGTGGTTTCACCTCCAACAACCTCTAAAGAAGTCATGCGACACTGAGATGTAAAGGCATGAAAGGGCTTTGTTTTCAAAAGAGATGTAACAGATCGCTCCATGCATCCTGCTGACGATCTCTGAATGACACAGCTGCTGATATGTAGCAGATGGATCAGTGGAGTTTTCAAGCATCACCTTCATGCCTCGCACAGAGTATCATGTCCTGGTCCTCTTTGACAGACCCACTTCCATTTTCACTTGGGCTGTTAACTGAGTTACTGTATAAAATATTGACACTGAAGGAAGAAAACTGCTTTTTTACCCAAGTGTAAATGATCTTGAAACAAAATACATGGGATAAAAGAATGATTTCTTAGGCAGGTTTAATGAATAATTGATTTCTGCTTCTCATGATGTTATCAGTGTAATTAAATCAGTGGCTAAAGAACTAAGACAGAAGGTATCATCTGCTAAGACAACGAACCTCTCTATCTGACCATTGGCAAAGTACTGCCATCTAGGCTGTCTTGCAGTCATGCAGGTTCGAGATCTGTCTTGTGACTAACAAGTCAGTGTTGTGTAAGTACCAACATGATAAAAATCCATGTATTCAGTCAGTTATCTGCATCCAAAAATAACCTAAATATGCTTCCTTCCTTCCCTGTCAAACCTGCTCCTGTCTTTGGAAGCTGTACATTGAAATTATTCTTGCTTTGTGCAGGTTGGCTTTGCAGAGCGTCTTTGGGTGTTGGCATGCATTTCCAATGGATCTGTCACAGAACTACTTGTGGTCGCTAACTTGGGTCACTCACCAAGCCCAAGAAAATGGTTGCAGTTGTGATTCCTTTTGCTCCGTTAAGAAGTATGTTGAAAAATCGGAGAGCTCTGAGGAATAAGAATAGGGGATAGGAAAGCAGTCTGGATGCAACTGGGCTTGGCCAGCATGTGTATCTTTAGAAAACATACTTATATGGGACTGTTGTTTCTTCACATGGGTTCTGTGTTGGAGAAATGGGGCACAGAGCGTAACTGCAGAGGCCAAGCAAAGATAAAACTAAAGGGGAGACCTCAGCCTGCAGCTGTAGGCAGCATAAGTAAACCGTTAATTTAGAAATCAGTTACAAATTTATTACAATTAACAGCTACTGTTGCTTTATTCTGCAAAATTAATTCCGAGAAGCAGCTTCTGACTTTCCTCTAAGAAGCATCTCATGGACACCACAAGGGTCTCTTGGAATAATGCGCTCCCTTGTGCGTCCTCACTGTTGCACACATCAGCCTCAGATCCCTCATACGGTGAAGTGCTAGAGTACATTTCTTGTGGTTTAACAGGACAACATTTCACTGCAAAGCTACAAGTCCACATGGAATAGGAAATCTAAATACTGTACTGCTTGGTAAGTCAGCATGTAGGCGTTTAAATGGTCCAACGTCTTTTGAAAGTCAACAGAGGTCTTTTTGCTGGCTCTTGCAGAGGTCGGAGCAGCCCCTTGTATTGCGCTTAAGAGGAATCTCCTCGAGTGGCTACTGAAGTCAGCAGAAAGACTCCCCTGTTGCTTACTTTCCTCTGGGGTCAGTCCCTTAGTTGCACAGACTTAGGGAAGTGCTCTATTCACGTTGTTAGCAGCTCTGATTTTGTTACAAATGCTATATTGAGCCACGGGTCCCAGAGAACTGTCTGTTCACTGATAGGTAGCCGTGCATACTGTAGTCTGTGTCTCTAAGTGTGGGAACGTCAGTGCTTTCATTGAGTCACCATAATGATAATACAGTAATCATCACCACATCAAAGTTGCAGCAGTAGTAGCCTGGCAAGGTGCAGTTCTTGTATCCTGCTGTGCTGCAGCTATGTTCAGCCAGTGCCGTTGTCTGAGCTGGTTTGCACAATGAGCACACCCTACATTTTAATACTGGTTTTACCATTAGTATTTTTTGTCATCAGATCGTTGCATCTCTGATTCCACACTTGTAAAATGAGTTATGCCTGTTTATCTATTTCTCAGGGACATGTTGATGGTATAATTATTGTCTGCATAGTGTTTTGATTGTAGAAAATGACAAGTATAATTACCGGTTACAAGTTAAATTGTGCACCTACCAAAACTACGCAGCTGCCATGAGATGTATCTCTTAGAATTCCTCACTTACTTGAAGACAATTGCTCCTAACGATAATTAATCTAAATCAAAATGTGCCCGTTTGATTTTTTGACTTAACATTGTCACTGCAGCATCCACCAGTATATACCAAGTCTGAAATGTTCATCTAAATGACATCAGGGAGAGCCACTGTTTGTGTGGAGGCCTTTATAGACCAAGGGCAAACTGCTTTCTCACGCACAAATACGAACATGCATGTGTGCATACCCGAGGTGCTGCTGAAATCTATGAGTTAGGCATATGCTCAGTCCTGCTAATGGATTTTGCACCAGTCTTGAAAAGTGTGGGTTTTGTATCCCCAGTGCTTTATTATGCATACATAATACGTATTAGTAAACCTGAATTTTGATTCCACAAGATGAATTTGCATGAGTAGTTATGGTTGGCTTTCTGTACTCCAGCTGCTGAGCTTTGAGCTGAAACAAGTAATTCTCAATGGGAAGAGTAATTGTTTCAGCTCAGAATTAAGTGGCTAATCATTAGGAATTCAACTGGCATGAAGTGCACAACATTAATCATGATACACTAATGTGTCGTCGATGTGGATGTAGTGTGTACTCCACTGAAATCCGCTAATTAATATAGGTGGGGTTTGTTGGAAAGGGTTAACGTGTGTTCTATTGTTAAGCAGGCTGTGGGAGTGTCAGACCCAGAGAACCACAGCTTTTAAAGAGATCCCCCTGCTGTTGGGAGCACACATTAGTGAGGGCTGAAACCTTTAGAAAGGTACCTTTTTTTCTGAAATCTGATACTAAAGTTGACACTAAAGGTGTAGCTTGAACAACGTAGCGTACATGCCCTCAATGTCCCTTATGCCATGACTTGCACCAGGAGTGCAGCTGGGTTGCACGGAGCTGGGACCTCTCAAGCAGAGGACAGAGGTACTCATGCTTGAGGTAGATCTGGTCCACTGGCGGGGACGGACATTGCCACCTCCCTGACAACTTCCACCAGCACCCTCAGACCCCAGAGGCATGGATCAGCTGTGCTCTGCATCCCAGCCGGCTGTGCTGGACCTCTGCATCGCAGTCCCGATGCTGGAGAGCCAGTCCTGCACCTGGCGCCCTGTCTGCACGTTCTTGCTACCACCTATGTTACCCTGAAATGTGTTTGATCTGTGTTCTGAAACTACTGAAAGTATGATACTGTAACATAATGAATGATGTTGAGTATTAAACTGAATAGTATCTGGCTTATTTAGAATAACTTCAGATAAAATGTTGCTATTTCCCTGTATTGCAGAAAATTCCCTACTTGCTGACCAGCAGTTACTGCATGTCTCTGAAACAAAATTATTCATTGTATTCATTTGCTTTGCAGCAATGCAAACTCCCATGTTGAGAATTAAAAACAGTCTCCTATGTTTAACGCCTGAGGGCACAAATGTAGCCTGTTTAAATATCATTCTTCAATTATCCTTTGAATCATCTGCCTTCCAACTCTTCCCAGACTCCATAAAATACCCTTCTGACTACCTATCAAAAAAATAGTACATCTGTTCTTTCAGTTCATTTCCCTAAACTGTAATCAAGCACTGTCTGTGTAATAAAAATGAAAAGAAGTGTCTGGCTGGAACAGTATTCTTCACTTTTATTATTGAAAAATGAATTAATGTTCCCTTATCAAATATAGCCATTTAAAAAATAATGCCATTTCATTCCATCTTCAGGGTTGGGTTTTTTTTAAAAAATGCACAGAGCGCCATTCTTTCCTGATCATTAAGGCCAGGCTTGATTTGTTTCTTATGCTATAATTTCATGTAACCTAAAAATGTATTATGGTAAATAGCCTGTTGACCTCTCTTTTGTTTAAACATAGCTGAAAGATTATAGACCCTTACTATATCTGGTCTAAGTTGCCATTTACATTAAAGCAGCGTAACACAGGCTGTTAGTGGAAATTATATTTAGGCCTAAATTATATTTAGCCTTGGGTGTCTTAGGTTGAAGCCTATTTCCAGCCTGACTTCGGCAATTAGAAAAGCAAGTGATTCATTCGGGTTTCTGGTTGTTAAATCTCAGGGACAGGCACTCAAGCACTTTTGAAAGTGCTTCCTTTTCTATCTCTTTTCAGAGGAAAAGAAATGGAGGGAGCACTTTAACTGCTCAACTTGGAGGCTTTTTTCTTTTTTTTTTTTTTCCATTCATTGTAGAGGTTTTATGAAGCTCCTTGAATCGGCAAAGGAATGTGGACCAGGTGTCTTAGTCTGCCAAATCCAAACAGTGTCATCCTGCATCCACTCTTTGCTCACTTTCCACTGCTGTAAGGGTTACACCGGGTTCAGGGCAGTGGAGGGTTGGCCTGAAACAGCCACGGCCGGGTGCCTTCTTGCAGGTCCTCGCAAGGCAGCAGCAATACCTAGACAGGTATCAGAGTGAGGTTTGCTTTTGGGCAGATTCCAGCCACATCTTTCCAGGTGGGATCTGTCCAGCTGCAGGAAGCGGCACTCGGTTGTCCAGCTCTCTAAAGTACGAAGAGAAACGGTGACCACCCAACTTCCCCAGCAGCAGAAGGCGGACTGCTCTGTGAGCTGATGCTCGGGAGCTGCTGGCATGCTGCACCAAAAGGAGCTGAACAGACCAAATGGACCAGAGGATCTCCTTCAGTGGTGGCCAAGCACCATTAAAAAGCTGTGTATAATGCCAGAGGTCTGTTTAGCTCAGGAAGAGGGGAAAAATGTATTGGTTTTAAGAACAACTGTAATTAGAGATATTAGCTTGGTGGTGGTTTTCCCAAAAGACTGAGATACCATGGATTTCTGAGATTCCCAAGTGTCTAGGACATCGACACTTTGAAAATCTCACTCAGGGACTCTAGAAGGCAGTTAAATCACACATTAACATTAGTCTTGGTGAGTACCCAGCAATGTCAAAAGCTAGGCCTGGGGTTTAGAGCAATCAGCAGCTTCCAGGGTGGAAAAGGCTCATAAGCAGCAGAGCTGTTGCACACTAGCGTGCGAGATCCTCCATCAGATCAGTGCAGAAGCACTTGGCTCCTGCTCAGTCACAGAGGATATACTTTCAATAAAGTGGAGGCAATTGTATGTGCGTATTCAAGTCAGTAGTCATCTTCGCGCAGGATTTGGCTCTAGTAATTATCAGCATTTGGCTGTCCTTACAAGTGCTGAAATCCTGAGGAAAACACAAGGTCCATTAAGACTTACTGCTTCCCCAGGCGTACAAATAGCACACAATGTGCAAGCATTAGGATTTCCAAGGTGTTTTTTTTAATCTGGAAACACCACACGTGTACTTATTTTAATGTGTCTGTAAAAAAAAAAATCACACAAAAAGACAACAGTTGTGGGAAAAATAATATTGTGGGGAAATTAATATGTGTTTTGGACCACTAGTTTCTGGTAAAATTTAAAGTCCATGATTACTCAATAGCTAAGGAAAACAAAGCCATGGCAGGAAAAAAAAATCCTGCCGATATGCCCTTTTAGAATAGAGCTAACATCAATAATTCTTGCTTTGTGCATTAAGTTTTAACGTGTAGACAGGCACTCTGTGCATAGCAGGGTGTCTGTGGAGTCATCAGTGAGAGCTAATAAATGCCTGTCATATGAAGAATACATTACAGAGAGAGCCAAGTTAAGTGAATCATTTAGTTACCACTAGTCATTTTTCATTAACATTTTTAACTGTAGTGTTATCCACTATGCATTAGGTAGGATAGAAGGGATAATGCCTGTGACATGCTTTATCCTGAAAACAAAGGTTTCTTCCAAAACGTGTGCTGGTGGTGGGGATCAGGATGAATGTTTCAACTGTGATCTCACTAGTGTCCTTTTTTTTTATTTAAGACTATAGAAACCCAGATGGGAAAGGAAATAATTTCATCACATGGCTTGGCATTAACCAGCACGCACCATTTACATTAATGGCAATTGAATAGTAATAACTGTGCTAGAAATGGAATATCCAGAAGCATGTTTAATTCTGGGTATTAAAAATACCATCTAGAAAGGAATTTCCACAATACCAAATGTGTTATTCCAATCTGGTGTGTCCCATTTTGGTATATGCATCTGCTGCTGCGATCCTGTTCAGCAGTAATCATTGAAGCACAACCAAACTGGGACTAGTGGGGACGGAGGTGGGAGAGCACCAGGGAATTGGCTGTGACCCTACAGGTCCTGCTCTGGTCTCGAGTTGCCGCTTGGCAGGACTCCCCCTTCTGACACGTGCTCGCTTGAGGGCTGGATGAAGCTGGTTGCTGACGGTCTGTCAGCATGAACGAGTTACAAGAAAAAATATGTTTGATCTTACTTTCATAAATTTTTCCCCAGGATAACGTGCCTCTGCCAGCTTACACTTTTTCCTTTTAATCTGTTGTTTTTCATCACTTTCTGTTCTAAACGCCCAGATTCTGAATTATATATCCCAAAATAATGGCATGGTTGGGCGTACATGTGAAGATGTATCCTTCCCAAGATGCTGAGCAGTTAACAGGTAGAGTAAGAGGTACACACTTCGTTTGTATGATATAAAGGCTTGTCAGCATGGATTTAGGATTACTCTCAACTTTGCATCCTTCTCGACTTACATCAATGCTGTTCCACTTGTAAAACTTCTCTCCAGTAACCACAGAGGCTCCAAGGAGAGAGGGAAGAAATTAAAAGAAAATTTTAGAAACTCTTACAAATGACTTTACGCAGTTTTTTCTCAACTGTGACAAAATTGGAAATAAGGTTTGATGGTTCAGTATCTCTGAGAGCTAGAAAGGAATATTGTAATTCTGTTTGGAAAAATGAAACATTGCCTTTTAAAGCATCAAAAGCTTCCGTCTCTGCTTTTGATGAGTTGTGAAATATCAGCTCCAAAACATGTAATTGTCTTGGAACTAAAATTTGCACATATTCCAACTCAGGCTAATATTATCCAATGGGAAATGAATTCACACTGCAGGAGAAAATATATACATTTTTTCTTATTTCTGAAGCAAATTACCCTTGCTACAATTATCTATGTAAACTGTCCCCAAATTATTTTATTATATATGTTCCAAAAGTAATATACGCATATGCAGGGACATTAATTTTTTATTTTCTGAAGGATGCTGAATGTCAGATGTGGATTTACACAAATCAGATACGTTACAGCTTCCGCTGCTGTTCTCCAGGGACAGTCTCTCAGGGAAAAAGAACAATATCCAGCCATCAGTTCCCTGCAACGTTTTCCCTGACCGCCAAGTAATGCTGTGCCTTGAGGATCAGAACTTGTGTCCGTGGTGAGTGGGACTGCAACCATGACGTTTGTTTCTATGCACCACTAAATGACTCCTAAATGTTAATGCTATCTGGTGCAGAAATAACCTTTGTCTTTACTGCTTGATTTTAGAGTAAGGTTCATGGGGGTGACCCATAGAGCCCCAGTCAGCTACTGGAATGTCGTACGAGCACTGTGGCCCTGTGGTGCAGAGCCATGATTAGGACATGGCTGTAAATCTTTGGGGGAAATTAATTTAAGGGATGCTATCAAGCTGGAGACAATTTGCATACCAGATGAATTTCAGGAAAAGTGATTGGGGCACATAAATATTCCACCTTTCTGAGCTGTGTCTATATGCTGATTATCTAGCGCCAATAGCTTCTTTAATGAGTAGAAATACTTCACTGTTTCACATTCTCTAGGGCTTAATTTTTGTAAGTGAACTGCTGATTCAGTTCTACCTCACAAAATAACTCAGTTTGGCAATAATTCAAGGCTAAAAATGTGAGCTGTAACTGCCTGCTATTTATCAAACAAGCAATTACACAGAACAGTGCATCATTCCATCGAACAATGTTTAAATTCTTCTAACTGTGTTTTACAAAGTAACGTCTCCTGGTTTTGCTTTTGTTACTCAGCGGCTCCCAATATTCTGGCTGTAGGCAGCCCGGGACTCATCAGAAACTTCTAGCAGCCCACTGTGATGGCTCTTTGCGATAGCGTTTTCTCCATGCCAATGCACGTTTTGAAGGGTCAGGGTTGGTGAAGAAATGCTAATGTGTTTTTGTTGCTACTGAGCTTATCGATCCTGTAGCTAGATTGAATCATCCGGCTGGGTCTCGATCTGCTGTTTCCTTTCCCTCACTCAGCAGCCACTTGGCACCACGTGTTTTGCCGGAGTATTGCTAGCACAAGGTCCCTTGGTCATACATCATCTATATATCATCTGTACTTCTTCAGATCTTATACAGAGAGCTTCAGGGATTTACGCTAGAGCTTAGATTTTGACCTTAAGGCTTAGATGGGTCGCCTTGTCCTCAAAGACTGCTTTAGCATCTGTACACCTTAAATTTGAAGGCCAGCAGATGTCTTCATTCAGCCCCGTCTTTCGGTGTTGCTGATATTATTCACTGTATTCACGTAGCCAAGCCCACCCTTCTCTCGCCTCTGATAAGGTAAGCGGGCCGTTGAGTTAATCGGTGTTTGGATGGGATCGTTGTGCTGCGGAGGTGGCGAGAGGAGCTTGTGCTTCCCCTGTGCGCTCATTTTTGAAGCCGTGGTCCCAGGACAGAGGTGGAAGTGGATTGCTGTAAATAGTGCTCCAGGCAGCCAGCACTGTGGAGAATTTGAAAGCACAACTGGCATAAAATAGGTGCTGTATAAAAATGTTAAACACACAGGTCATGTGCTCTCACCTTGTGCTGGGAAGGGCTTCTCGAGCTTCTCCTTCTGAAGCTCTGCTTGGGCTCTGAAAATTGGACACATTCTTATCTCCTCTCCTTCTCCCCTCCCTTGCCATGTAATGAGAAACAAACATTCAGCAGCCCAAGTAACATCCACAGGGAGGCTGGTGCGGGCGCTGTAGTTTCCAATTTAGCCTCTCTTTGCCCCTGTTACCAGTGTCTTAGAGGATGAACGCAATAACTTTGCTGAACTCCTTGCCTTTGGTGTGGTGGTAATTGTCCGAGTCTGAAATACTCTCAACAGGATTGTTTGGTGGTGGAAAAGGAGAAATAGGATGTAAGCTGGGCTTTTTTTTATCGGGACTGATTCTGGAGGGTTGAAAGCAGTAAAATCCTGGAGAGATTTGGGCGGCGAGGCTTGGGCTTTGGTTTTAATCACTTACCATTGTGTATAAATAAGCAGGTTTGTGGAGTAGGGTGGTACTATTTTTGCATTAGTGCTTTTCAGAGCTAAGGCCTGATTTGAAGGAGGGAAATTCTCCTCATTTTTAGCTTCTGTAAATACCTCAAGGTGGTTTCATGATTTGGGTGGATATACAGTGATCACCATTAAAAAATTGAACTTTTACTACCAATTTAAGGCTAAACCTGGAACAACATAGGATTTCCCTGAATTTGGAATATGTAATGCTTCTGTCAGTTGAGACACTGTGATCTGATAAATAATGATCTCTGTAGATAGCCATATAAATTACTATCTAAGCTCACGTGGAAAACATGTCCTTCATAGATAATTCTCTATCTTTTGATAAAAGCCTTGAAAAACACTTGCAGAATACCATTTCTCTTGCTCGGTTATTTTTCCCCAGTATTGCAGACATCCTAGTGAACCCAAAATTGAAGTCCTAAAAATTGTATTATGCTGTCAACCCTTGTCACAAGAGTGCAATGGTTGTGTTGTTTTATCATTGGCAGCTGCTACTGTAAGTAATGACTTCTAAGCTATACCCCTAAATTTGAGCAGTGTGCAGTAAGTCATATATCCTGAATTAGTTTAAAATGGAGCATAGATAAGATTCCTGCCTGTTAACATGAGACTAGAAAGGGATTAATAAAACCTAAAAAAAGAAGTCCATTATGGCCGCTGCAGTCATAAATAAGCTTTATAGTTATGTCTCACCACCAAGCGTCAAGGAACCTCTGGTACTGCAATGTGTAGTAATTTTCAGTCTTGCTCCTTCGCATTATAGAGATGGAATTGGATTTGCCAGGTGTTGTTTCTGCTGTCTGCTTCCTGAACTCTCTCTTTTGACCCTTTTTTTGATGAGTTGACTGCTTGTGAGACACCTGGCAATTACTGTTCTTTAAAGAGCCTGGGCTCTTATGAACAGGTTAGGAGCCTTGGTGACATGCCACGATCTGATTAGGTGCGTGCACTAAATATTGTGATAGAAGGAAAGTTCAAGTGAAAACCAACAGAGAAAACCCTGCTACCCTCTAGCAACACAGAGCACATTTTAATGCATTCTTCAATACATGAAAAGGCTGGACTTATCACCAGGGTGCTGTTCACCTGTGAAGCTCTTCATGCTGTTTTGAGTGAGGCTCTTGGTCAGTGTTTTAAGGATTTTTATTGCACCCTTCATCGTAATTTCTGGGCTCTGCTGCCTTCTGTGTTCCCCTGGCTTCATGCGCTGCTGGATGCCGAGACCTTCATTCAGCGCCGTTCTTAGGCGAGTGCCAAGCTTCAAGAGTGAACTTGAATGAATTGCCAAATTGAGGCTTGTATGGGGAATGCTGTATTACTAAATCTCCATCCTTTTTACATAAGATATTAGCTGCAGTTGCCGTCTGCCAATCTGACTGTGTGGGTGAATACTGAAGAGGCAGTGATTAGGGAAACTGAACTATGTGGTTGTTTTTCATGTGCTTTCTTCATTATTCATAAATTCACAGTTAGTGTCTCTGTAGTTAATAATTCTCTATACTTCTGTACAGCCTTCAATCAGAGGATCTCTAATACTGTGTGAACATCAATGAATTAGCATCCTCTCACCTTGCTGTGGGCACTTTTGATCCTGGTGCAGTGTCTTGCCCAGTGTGCAAGTGTGCTCTGTGCTGGCCTCGGAGCACTCAGCTTTTATTTTTTAAGGTCATTACTCCAGTGTACTAAAAGCAGCCATTTAACCTTAAAATCAAACTCATGAGCTAGAGTCTAAATTAGACTTGTTTCTTACTACTTTATGGGCCCATTTAGAATCAAATCCAAAGGAATATATATATTTATGTATTTTACAAACATAAGATTCAAAGAAGGGAACAGCAGAAAGTGATTAACTCTCAAGTTTTAAATAATTGCAAAACCCAAAAAGGAAATTTGAGTTAAGTCTTTAATGTACACCCTCTCTCTCACACACTCAATGTCTAAATTACACCAGTGCGAATCCTCTTTGGGCTGCGTGTCCCAGCAGAGGCTATCAGAGGTGATTTATTAGAAGAGGTACTCGCTTTGTTTTGTAGGATGCTGTTTGAGACTAGTAAGGACTCCTCCTGTTGTTGTCCCTTGCTTCTCCCCCATCCAGCTGCAGAAGGGATTATGTGAGTGCTTGCTAATCATCTGCAGGCATCGTTAGCTGGGGTTTGGGTTGATGTGGTGATGAAGGTAGGAGGGGAATGCCTTCTCACCTTGCCTGAAACGGCTTAGAGAAACCAACCCACCAGAGTTGCCGGAGCTTCTGGCTGCTGCGGATGGGAGCAAGTGAAGGGTGCCGTTTGCTGTGTCTGTGCTCTGGAAGTAAAACCCAGTGACTTTTTTGTTCTGTATAATACACAGTGCATTTACAAAAAAAACTTGGTTTTTAGGGTTAGATTCAGAACACTGGCAGAAGGAGAATTACTGGTGGGTTTCTCTTACCTGATAGCTTGGTGGATGTAGCTAATGTCTCTCAATGTGAAGGACATAGCATCAGGTCTGTGACTTAGGACACTAGTTTTTGGAGTCAAGGCACCTTAGATCTTCTTTCCACTAGAATGGATGTTAATTATTTGTACAGAATTGTACTGACCACAGAGACTGAGCAGGCTACGACCATATTGACTGATAGCTAAGCAGTAAGAGCGAGTGGGAGAGAGACAGTACCGTGGATTGTCCCACATGTTGCTCTCTGCCTTTTGGAGTGAAATGGCAACCTTCATTTTCTTGACTGCTTTGAATTTCTCACACATGGCCAAAATTGTTCCATCTTTGTGTTGGGGAAAAAAAAAAGACATCTGGTTTGGTTGAAAACTTCACATTTTGCACTGGGCAGTAATTTCTACAGATGTGTTTCAACAGCTCTGGGTGTTTATTATTAATGTAGTGTTATACATAAAGCAAAGGGTGTTTGTAATAAATATAGTAGAAAAGTTTTGGTCTAAGAGATTGAATTAAATGAAGTATTACTTAAGAGAGAATGAACAAATTATGCCAACTCAGTATCCTTAAATTCATGGAAACCTTTATTCTGGATTTGCCTCTGGTCTCCTGATTAGATCAGTATCCCAGCAGCCTTCCTAATGAAGTTATGTCTTACCTAATAAGCTTTCTAGGCTTATTAGGCAACACCCAAGTTTTAAGATAAGATTTGCAACTAAGAAGGGGAAAACTCTAACCTTTAGAAATCTCTCCAACAAAGTGGGTAAGTTTTCGCTAGCATGGAGCAGACTCACAGTTGGCAGGATTTGAAGCGGTCACAGTATTAAACACTGAAAATTGTAGTTTGCAAAGAAGGATCAGTTTAGTCATTGCTTAGAGAGGAGCTATGGTGACAGTTTTGGCTGTCCGTACAAAGGTTTAATTTCCAGCTTCAGCTTTAGAGGGCTTTCTCTTCTCCCACATGTTTGATTTTCTTCATCAGCCTTTGCCTGGTGCCCTTTAGCGGGATTGTTTAAATGCTGCTCTAACATGAACCTACGCATGCCTTCATCAAGTAAGGTGTTTCTGATGTCATCTTCATTGAAATCTATCCCCATTTATGTGATTTTGATTACATTCAGTTCGCAGGTGATGTGTTGTGTGATTCATTAAATGCCTGATACATGCTAGGCCTTTTGAAAACTGACAAAATAGGCATGGTGAAAATGTCAGTAATCTTCCCCATAAATGCCAGTCATTTTCTTATCAGCACGCTTCTGTACAGCTATTGTGTTTCAGTTTTTTCACTTTCTTCCTGCTCAGCTTTCTTAACATAAAAAAGTTGCAGCAGTAGCTGGAGGTAAGTCTGCTGTTTCCACCCTGGAAATTACAGCATCATGGGATCTTTTCTCTCTCCTCTGCTTCTCGCTCCCTCTTTCCTCCTTCTCTCCCACTCTCTCATTGCAGCTGAGAGCTGGATGCTACTGGCTCAACAGTGTTTTGTAGATAAAGAGATGGAAGGATGGGGCTGCTGAGGTCAAATCTTTTCTGTACTGAAATGTGCTTGCTGAAGTTTGCTGAGTGGCTCAGCTGGTACCCTCTGCCTCGAGACTGGGGTGTTGACCAGCAAGAGTCAACTATTGCAGCAGTTTTAGCACAGAAGACGTGAGTGCTGCAGAAACTGCACACTGTGGTTCGCTGTCTCCTAAGCAGTTCTTTGTGTAAAAGGAAAATTCATGTATCAGCATAACAGCTGAAACAAAATGTATTTGTAACCTACACAGGGTTCTGAAGGAAACAGCAATAACATTTGGTGACAAACCTTAATGTAAAAGATGCTGTTTGCCAGAGTCCTCCTTTCAAATCCTTAGCTTTGCATAAATCTGTTACTAAGAAAAACATGCAGGTAGAATAAAATGACTATTAATAAAAGCTCCAAAGGTAGGGTGTAGATTTTTACAGCAAAAGCAGACAGTGCCTGGAGAGATATAATTCTTCCTTTTGTACACACACATTTTTTCTCTTTAAAACACTGAGTTTATATTCTAATGGAAACAGAGCTAGTCCTGCCTTTGCATGGGCTTTATAGGCTCCTTAAAGTCAGTGGAAGCATTTATGGGAGAACAGAACTGGACCCCTTGTGTTTCCTGCTTCTTTTAGCAGAATTTGCCTGTAGCAAATACACTAATACGTATTTGTCCAGAGGTAAGTACTAGAGGCACCAATTCTTCCAGAAATAGGGGAATAAATACAGAGCGTGCTGCCGTACCTGTAATACACATTGGTGGCACCTGCAAAGTTTAATGTATTATCTGTCATCAGTATGTGGCAACCTGGAAGTTTAAGGAGGTGGAAACCTTTGACTACAAAGTAAATTTCTTGTTACTGTATTTGTGTTGTGTTCACCCTGTTAAATGTGTCCAGCAGTTGGGAGAGCGAAGACGAGAGACGCGGCTGCCAGGCTGGGGAGGCACAGGGACTCACTCCTTCCACACTCCCCGCTGGCATCCGTTACAATGCGCTGCATTTTCCCGGTGTTTAGCTTGGGGAGGGAAGAAAAAACCTGCTTTCTAGGAAAGGATCCAGAAATATGTTTCCAGACTGGGTTTATCTGAAGGATGGTAATGTTTTTAGTTATTACCCCAGGCATAGCTTTGGAGTGGACAGGTTGCATGGAAGGGACGTTGGAGCTGCAGGCACCTCCCTCAAGCTGTAGCTGAAGACGGTGAGGCTGCTCCTCGGTGGACGTAGGCAGAGTAAGTTGGTATTATTCAGGCTTGAAGTGTAGGGGGGAAAAAGACAGCTTGAGGAAAAAAAACCGTAGCTTATTAGGCTGGGTTGAATGTAGCAGCTCATTATGGCTAGAGTGCTTTACCTGTGACAGCTACAGTCTCTGCATTGCTCCGAGGGACTCCCGATTCCCCATTTGTCAGGATTATGGACATCCTGCTTGGAAACACCATTACTGAGTGTGCTTCCCCCTTTGGCTTGTTAGGAGCTGCAAAAGCTCTTCCAGACGTGCTCCCCATGTAGTCTCAAACTTTTTTGCTCTTTGTGCTGTCCAGATAACATACTCCATGGTTACATTTGCCAAATTGGTATTAAAATGAGAAAAATATCAGTATGGTGCTGAGTAAAGAAATACTTTTTTTCTTTTTCCTTTTTGTGTCCTAATCTATTTCAGAAAAAAAATCATACTTTAAAGTCAGGACCCCACTTTGTGGGGCTTGACTTAGTCTATCTCTTACTGAAGCTTAGAATAATAAATAAGTCTCCAGTCAGTATTTTGCCTGTACAATGCCACTGTTCTCTTTTGCCTCATCCTACTTCAATTTCTACTCTCTATCAGCAGCAATCTACATCCCTTCTCCACCTAAATAGAGGATGGAGAAATTGAGACCTCCCAGCCTAGCCTGTATGCTTTAACCCTTCTCCAGCATGATCAATTCCTGTAAAATAAAGAAAATTATATTAGGCAAACTTTGCTAGCTTATTCCAATTGGATGATAAAAGTATTAAGAACAAAAGGTCATATACTTAGCTGACATAAATAGATGTAGTAGTACTGAATGCTTTTACACGTGATAGTTGATATAGAATTTGACCTCGGCTTTTATGTTAATATTTACTTATCTCCTGCTGCTTCTGGGAAGATAAGTTACTTTCTTCCAGCCCTGTAATTGACACCTTAGCATTATCTGTCTACCCAATTATAATTATTGTTAATATTATGCACTTAGTGCATGAAAGGTGCAAATTGGGTAAAAATTGTGCTTAGTCAAGAGAAACTCTGTGTTGCTCTAATGGATCAGAGATAAAATTCCAGAGTCAACTGAGACGAGTGGTCTTGGAGGCTACTTTGACATTTCAACTTTAACTGTTCCTCCAAACTTTATATTTTAATGAAATACTTAATCCAAACACATGACTTCTGGTTTTGAAATGACAGCTGTTTCCTTTTAATGTGTGTGCACAAAGATACTGCAAAAACCACAGGAATTTCTGTAATGAAATTTTAAAGTCTCCTCTCTTTTTTTTCCCTGGATCTGCTGGTGAGGATAACAGTTACTGCCCTTCAGTGTTACTATGTAAGAAAACCAGATGACAACATTGCCCGGAGAGTGCTGTAGAAAAAGTATGATTTAGTCTAAAACATGCGCTTGAAGAAAAGGTTGCTTTTAGGTCTCCACTCATGCATTTAAACACTTGTTTAGGAGCCTGCAGAGCTGAGGTCTGCAGCCGTTCCCCGGCTGGAGGCACGCTGCTGGCTGCTGGCACCCTCCTGGGCAGAGGACTGGCAGCAGCCCCCAGCCCGACAGCCGACAGGACTCCTCTTGGGGACTTCAGGGGGGCCAAAATGGGGCTCCAGCGATCAAACGGGCTGCAGACCTGGGGGGCAAACTGGGCTGCGGCTCAGGGAATGACTGGATGGGTTACTTTCTTGTGGTCTGTCTTCCCATCGCTGTGTTTGTTGCTCCCTGTGCAAGAACAGTGTATTTGCAAAGTTGCTGTGCAATAGCTGTGCCACTGCTGGAGGTGCCGGCGAGGAGACCGTGTTGACCAAAAGGCTTGGGTTTGCCCTATGTCTTTGTTAAACCACACGTATATTACAGCAGCATTTGAGAATCAGTTGAAACCACAGCCTGTTGTACGAGGATCTCATCTCGTAAGTAGGTGAGGCGGATGAGAGGTTCCCATCCCTGTTTTACAGGTGGGGAAATGAAGCGTAGAGACATTACATCCCTTGGTGGAGATCACAGAGTAAGCCAAGGGGAGAGTAACAATTGAATCAAGGTCTCAGGAAGGCTGTTCTTCACCTTTAATTAGTCTGTCAGAAACATGTCCTAGTTTCTTATACAGTGTATCAGTAATTACAAAAGCATACACAGCAGCCTTCGTTTGGAGGGGTGCCCAGGCAGGAAAACACAACTGTTTGTTGAGCAAGTAATGGGATTTGTATGAAGGCATAATAAATGAAATTTATTTTAAAGTAGCTTAGTAGATAGACATTGGTGCACGGAGGCAAGGTGTACTCTGTACTGTGAGAAAATGCAATAGTTACCATTTTATTAAATTACAGTATGAACATCCCTACTAATTTATTAACAAGTCTTTTAGTGGTTTTTTTTATGTCTGGAAACATAATTAATGTTGCTGGCAACAAATGCCACATCTGGCAGTGGAGAAGAACGTAGCACCTCTTATTACTGTGTTCAAGCAGAAGTGGAGCTTGTTGCATGTGGCTTTGCTGCGCAGTGATGTGCAGAGTGGTAGGTAGTGTCTGTCCCTGGGGATACGCTCATCTCACCCTTTTGGGGCTAAAAAAATTAAAAAGCAAAGAACCCTTACAGATCTTGCACCTTCTGGTAAGGAGAGTTCTCGGTGCCTTAGGTACCTGAGAAGAGTTTATTTCAGTTAACCATATAAAGGAGATTGCCTGACTGGAGCTCTCTGAATTGGCAGCATTATTTAGCACTCTGTATTTTGTAAAGATGATCCCATAAAAGGTGAGCGAGACCATCTGATGGCTTTTTGGTGTGTCTGGATGGCAAACAGTAATGATTTTGATAGCTTAAATGGCTGTCTTAATAGTTTCTTTACTAATGCTGGCTGAAGTTGCGATGGCAATGACAGACCTGTCCAGGTGATCGGAAGGATGTACTGAGGTATGGGTGGGTTGGAGCTAGTCCCCTTAAGCTGTCCCTTGCTATGCCCCTGGTAAGTCCGGCCACAAGGACCATTCTGCAGTAACGATGCTGAGCTCAGGACCTGCCACGGCTGCTCTTGGCTCTCCTGTCCTTCAGCAGTGCCATGTTGTAGCTCTGATCAGTGAAATTTGAAAAAACAGTCTTGTACAACCTGTAAGCAGAGCTGAGCCCTCTCTTAACTGCAGGCAGAAGTTGACTTTGGTGCAGTCTGCTGAGGGTTTCCTGAGAGTTCTCCAAAAGCCATTTTCCCATTCAGTGTCATTTCCATACTTGACAGCAGCCTTTTCTGAAGGAACACCCTAAATTACTAGGAACGTTGACTCATGTGTTGCATTACTGAAGAATAATCTTTAATTCATCGTCTGTTTGCAGTGGGCAGGGTGCTACTTAGCCATGGATTTGAGGGGGAGTTTGGCTTGTTTAAATGCTTCAGTATTAAGCCCACTGGGTTTAGTTGAGTCTTTCTTGACACATAAAAGCTTGGGAGGCTGATAAGGCACACAAGTTCTGTTATTAATGAATTATTTCTTCTAAAACTTACTTTTGTATGTGATGCAGTTGTTGAAGAACAAAAATGGTTTACAAGAATAATCAGGAGAAACAGAAAACTAACGACAAGCTACAAGCTGCCCTGTGCCTCTAGAGATTTTTGGCATTTTGCAAAGTCAGACACTTAAAGGGTTAAACAGTTAATATACAGCTGATGATAAGAAGCAGGGCTTGATTTAAATCGCCATTAATGTAGATAGAAATAATTCTTGTTGACTTCAGGGGTGAACTTTAGATCTGACTGTATGCTCCTAATGCAAGACAGGGTAAGTATTTGAAGTAACCAGACCGGACAGTCCTACATGTGGGTTGTCTACTGCTGTCAGCAGAAGTGCTGGAGCGTCACTTGGAGAATTTCTCTGTTGCTTGGGTGAATGACGGGTGCAAGCTGAAGGGCTGGGGGTGAAATGTTATTTTCTCTGATAAAAGTTCTCAAAGTAGCAAAACTGTCTCTTCAGTTTGTACTGTCTTAACTTCCTGGACTATTTGTTTTGTAGAAAATAATATTGGGAAACTTCTTGGATGTGTTGTTTCGATGTATTTTTTCCTTCCCAGTCCTAGAGGAAGTTGTTATTGATAATGCGTTCCAGCAGCTTAGGAGGCTGCACTGCAATAGGCTTACGAGAATCTTTCATGTCGTTAAATCTCCATGAAAAATCACAAATTGGATTAAAAAAAATCCAGTTTATTCAAATGCTTACATTGTTGAAATAACCCTTTTTTTAAAGATCTGTTGTAGTGTGTGGTAGTTAGGAATCTCTCTCCTAAGTGAACAAAAATGAACTTTACCATGAATTTAAACTAAAGTATTTTAATTATTTTCCTTCCTACTTCTACATCTGGTTAGAACTCTGCAAGGCATAATGACAGCTCTCATGATCTCATCCTCTGTGGGATACCTCAGGAAGCAATGTAGCCCTGGTCTGGATAAAAGGGAAAGGATGGAGGTGTCTGTGAATGAGCATACGTTCGAGTCTGTGCCCTGTAACCGTATCTCATACGTCTGGCTTGTGTAACTGCAGGATGAATACCTGCATACAAAGCAGCTGGGAAGTTCAGAATTCTGTCCTAAACCTAGATTTGGATTCATTAAGTCATGCTCCTTCTACTGTATCTCAGGGAATTGCCTGAAGTACACTGGGACTCGCCAAAGCCAAAGTTAGGGGTCTTATGATCACTGCAAGACCACCCAGTGCCACACATGGCAGCACCAACATGAGTGGCTGTTCATCCCACAGCCTAAAAAAGGAGAAAGCAAATTCTCCTGAATGAATCCCCAAATCTCTTTTCATCTGAAACAGCTCAACATGGGCGGAAAAATTTCCTTTTTTATTATGTCTGTGGTGAAATGTGCTGTTAAAACCAATTTCCCCAGAACCAGCAAGGTTTAATGGTGATTTATGCACTGAAGCAGGTCTGACATTTAGATCCCTACTTGGTTCTTTATTATAATGTTATCACCCAGGCCACCTCTAAATTCAGGGGGAAAATGGCTTTTTGACTAAAAGTAAATTTTTGCAAAGGTGTTTCGTTGTTCATTAGTGATGCTTAGGATTTTGTTAAATAGCTGATTAAAAATCCTCAGCCCAACACAGCAGTCAGCCAGTGAAAGACAGAGCTGTGTGTTTGCAAGCCTTTATGTTTTCAGCCCTAGAAAGGAAAATATATACAGCAAGTAAAGCACAGCACTGCGATCTGTGCAACAGCTTCACGTTTGGCTGATGGTAATGGTCTAATGATGGCAATGTCAATCTCAGAGCAGGTCAATTTATTCTGCCCAGCAGCAGGGAATATGTTGTAGATATACCAATAACTGACATCTATAACAACTGCAATGTATGTGAGGAAGAGAAAGCCATATATACCGATGAAACAAATTTCAACAGGGTATGCCAGGCACCTCCTAAACAGGCGCTGGGTGTCCAAATTGCTCATGCTAAGCCTTGAAAGTTGCCCCCTTGACAGGTGAGAAAGGATCTTTTAAATGAAATGGAAAAGACTATGGAGATAGCGTTTAGTTAAGCAGCTGGATGCTGTGGAAATTATTAGCATTAGCACATTCAAGTCCTAGTGTCTTTGGCAATTTTCAGTAACCCAGCGCACGACAAAGTGAAACACTGGTATAAATGTGTTAACAGTGAGAGCTGAGCATAATAGCAGGCATTGTGTTCTCATCATGCATTCAGCAACACGCTGTAAAAATTATCGGAGGAATATGTCAGCAGGATGCAAGCATTTGCTAGTCATCTGTCTTTTGGGATTTCAGCCTGGCAAAGGCCCTCAGTGACGTATCTTCTTACTTCTCAGTATCAATACAAGTATTTGAGTATTTCCATATAATTTGTTCCAAGGGGAATATAGAGGATGTGAGAGAGGGAAAAGAGACTGCGATTCCTGGTTTACTCAGAATAGGTTTTTTTCCTCCTCTCCATTAGTAAATTGAAAAACACCATCAGTTTTGGGGAATGTTTGCTATGAAACAAGTAGCAGAGATGTCATTACAGCACTTTTCTTCTTCAGAGCCCTGCTCACGGGGGCCCGTCATCCCAGTGCAGAGGGTTGCTAGCTTCTTTGCTCCAGCTGTCTTAACGTCAACCACTTGGTTAGGGATTTTTGACAATGGTTTCAGTGCCTGGTTCACAACCTGCTGCAGAAAAATTAGAGGTGAGATCCTGGGCTACCATAAAACACCACCCGAAGGTGTGTCCCTGTCTTCCCCTGTTGAGAGGGGTTTCATATCAGCAAACGCGGGGCTCAGCTCCTGGCACAGACAGTGTGTTGTGGCACCATTGAGCAATGAACTCCATAACTGGGGGGGTCCGTCTCCGTCTTGCACTGCTATGAACAGTGATCTAAAGGCCCCTTTCAGCACTCCGGCACGGCTCTTGTTGCCGCAGCTCGCACCACGCACCGGGCTCCTTGGTTGACCAGCGGCCAGTGATAAACACAGAGCTAATAAGGAATTATCTCATGAAGGTCCTTAGTGATTTGCTGATGGAGGAGAGCTACCCCCAGCACTCTTAAATAAAGAGTAGCTTTTTGTAACCCAGGACCTCTTGGGGAGAGGAGGAATAGGAGTGTTTGGGATCGGATGATCTCTTGACCCAGTATTGTTTGCTCAAGTTTGGAAACTTGGCAGCCTCAAGCTTTCATTAAATTTTGATTCTTGTGTATTTAGAAAAGGCTACAGGAGGAGGTACAGCAGATTTGGCAGAGTTTTCCTGCTGATTAACTGTAAATCTTAATATGTGCTTTATGTTTTATATAAGGCAGGAAAACTTAGTAGCTCTTCTTTAAGTCTTTTGGTTTCTGTGTCCTTTCAGGCAGCTGTTGAGTTCGTTCCCATTGAAGTGGTTTTTGCCTCGAAGAGCACATGCTGTGGCATTGCAAATGGGCAGTGGGCTCAAACTCTCACTGATGTTTTGGGGAACAGATAAATGTTTTAGTTTAGCTGCCGCATTGATCCTTAACTGACTGGCCTTTGTGTCAGTCCTTGTGTGGAAGGAAGCCTTAGCTTTACCATAAGCAACTTAGTAGCTGCTCTGCTCAGATACTCTGATTTTAAATACACACACTTTCATCTCTCTGTGTACCATTTTTCACCTTGCAAAACATCTTTTCATCCTTTCCTGGTTTCCACAGTGCCAGTTTCTTGATCACCTGCTGCGTACTGTAGTGTTTTCCTTGACTGCTAATGAATCCCATCCCATGGCAAGTCTTCTTGTCCTGGAAAGCTGTCAGCCATCTTCACCTTGCCAGGCAGCCTTTGCAAGTAAAAAGTAGTAGATAGAGAGGAATTGAAATGACGTCACTCAGCTTTGCCTTCTCGTTCATTCCTCTGGTTCCCTTACACTTTAGTAGTCACAAGTGGTAACATGCTTTTGTTGAGACCAATCATGATGAGATTTTTTAGAAATCTTTGCAGCTGGATGTTGATATTGGCACCAAGGTATACTTAATGCATATTTTACAGGCCAAAGAGCTAATTTTCAGAATCCGCTAGCAGCATTTGAATGCCCCATTATAATGCCTGCATTTGTAAATTGAGGCTTTGAATAGGTTTGGTTTAAAAGCTGAGGGAATTAGATGATCTTTAGACCAGTGCTGCAAGTTTAGGCCCTAATACCAAGTCAGTGGAAAATCAATTCGTCTTTCCATTTGCCTTAATGGACTTTTGGATCAAACCCATATTCTTAAAAGCATTTGAGTGCATGAGTAGTGTCAGGTTCTTAGACAGGTTTTTAATTTGTGAGCCTGAGTGGTTGCTAGTGGAACCCCAGGTATGTAGACATCTGCAGATGGGGACTTCTGCCTCCGACTGACTGAACCAGAGCCCATGGACACTTTTATCTGGAAAAGGGGAAGCCCTCTTCAGCCCGGTCTAAAAAATCAAATGCTTTTCTTTTATAAGTACTTTATTAAAGAAATTATACTTTATAAATAATAGTGTAAAAAGACAGTCCACCCTCCTCCTTCCTTAAGGAATGCTGGCGGTTTGGGAAAAAAAGGGTTTTCCTCTGTGTGGTGGTTCAGTGCTCTGAAGGTTTAGCTGTGAGATAGTGCTCTGAGTCTGCCACTACAGTCATACCGAAACTGCCTTTACTGGAGTGCCACAGAGGCCGAAGCAGTATAAGCAGAGCCCTGTGAAAGATAACAATAGGTTTCCCTGTGTTAAAAAAAAATAAAAATCAACAGAAGCACCACTAATCTACATCATTATGCTATAGATCCTTCAAATGCAAATGGTTTATTACTTTGCCTGTACAATAAATTCACTGCAAGAACAACCCCTCACATTCCTTATGTTTTTAACCTTGGCCTTGACTGCTGAAAATGTTCTTTATTTAACGCTTCAGCATTCCTACTGCTTGGCAAGCTTATGGTTCAGCACATAAGGGGAATTTGATTGAAAGGCTGCGCTACATTTAGGAGCAAATTCTCAGTGGCCAATTCACGAAGGGTGCAGCACAGCTCAGTGAAGGAACTGCTAAGGTTTGTGGAAGCTGAGGTTCGTTCTGCCGAAAAGCAGTTGCCTTTTTAGTTAGTGCAAATTGGCAGAAGCCTTCTCCAGCAGGTGCCTTGTTGATCTTTTAATCCGTTTGTGTGAAACCATCTCCAAGAGTGGCAGTGCCTCTCAGATGTGTGGAGCAGCCTCTAGGAGCTGGGATCTGCCATAAGGTGTGGGAGGGCAGCTCTGCACGCTGCATCTTGCACCTCCTATATATGGATCAAGGCAAATATGAGATAATACGGTTCTGCAAAAATGGCATAGAAGTTTTAGTGCCATCCACGGTGCATGTGTGCGTGACCACAGTGTAAGCAACTACCTATAAAATACTTCGTAATAGGTCTTCTGAGTTGCAATCTTACATGTGAGTTGGGTTGTTTTAAGTCCAGTCTGACTGCTGCTGGATACTTGATGGTGCTCTCTTTTTTCCTTTTCCCCCCTCATTTGTATGAGCTTTATGTCAGAAATTAGAAGTAATGAAACTAAAAGAAGGTAAGATACTTGCATGAAGAAAGTCAAGGCCATTTGAAGCTTCTTGTATGCCTTTCATATCTCCTTTTGTTGCATTTGATTGTTTGGCTGGAGGCAGGAAAGGGAGGTAGGAAATTTGCATGAAGATGGAATTACTTCAGCTCTTTCCTCTTTGAATTTTCATGGGCTACTCAATTTTTTACTGAGGCCTAAGGGGTAATTTCATCAAGGTCTACTTAGGCAGGAGACAGCACATGAGATCAGCCTTCCTGGCCCAGCCAGGTGCTACATGTGGCTTCGGTGCCACACTGGGCAAGGACAGAAAAAAACCCACGCTCGCCTGCACGAATGCAAGAGATGTTTGTCTGGGACTTTGACAAGGTCCTGGTAAAATGCGCTTGCAATCTGGCTCCTGAGGAGGGTCTAGCCTACATGTAGCCCTTGGATACGTTAAAGGAAGCCTGAGGAAGTCTTGGGAGTCTTCTCAATTCTGCCATGATGAAATATTACCTTGGCCCCCGTCCTGGAGTGCTTATATGCTTTGCCAAATTTGAGCTATAAGCAAATAATGAACCTGTATCACAGGCATGTTCCTCATCTTTAATCATTCTTGTATATAAAGAGCTTTCATATTATTTGGATGGAAAGTTCCAGCTGTAATGCTTGTAATGCTTGCTCTTATCAACAGAGTGTTTGCAAATCCTGTCCAACTTTTATTTTAGGGGAGTTTAAAATTACCTCATTGTCCTAATTTGAAATCCAAAGAAATGAAGTGTTCCAGCACTTTTGCAAATGCCTTGCTGGACACAGAAACGCTTATAAATTTCTAACTGGCTGCCCAAGTCCATGCAAAATGTTCATGGTAGAATAAGGAATTTCACCGGGTTTTTCCCCATCCCAGATTGTGTCCCAAGAGCTGTGTTACTCTGGCTGTAACTGTTAAGCCACCGGGGAGGATAAAGCAAGCCCTATGTTATTTTAAAAATAATTTGTAACCTTTCACAATTACTCTGTTACTTCTTTTCAAGTTAATAAAAATCTAATTTTCAGTGAAAACAAGGGCTCAGGGAAAGGTGCACAAGGGAGCTCAATGACCAAATTACCTTGAATTTCAATAGAAATTGGGTACTTGAACTCCTTCCGTTTCTTCTGAAAATCTCAGCCTTAGTCCCTCCATTGCAGTGAGGTTTTCTTCAGCCTGGTGAAAAATTGTTCCTTTTCAGAGCTAAGTAAATTCTGATGATTTAAATCCACCTTTTACGTGTCTTTGGGGGCAGGGGGGATGTTTGTTTATTTATTATAGGATACACTAGCTAGCTGTCTGGCTTCCAGTGGCACAGAGAAACGCGATGAGAGACCCTATTCAAAACCAGTATTAACGGTGGATTGAGGCTGCAAGGAGCAGCCTGCAAATTTCATAAAATACAGAAGGGAAGGTTGCCCAGATTACCCTTCCCTACTCTTTTTTTTTTTTTTTTTTTTTTTTTTTTTTTGCATACACCTTCAATGTAATTTTGGACAATTACATATGATTTTGGTTTGATTTTTTTTAGTTTTCTTTTTTCCTGCAAGGCACTGGCTTTGCTTCAGAGTGGGGATTGAGAAGTTTGCTGACACAATGCACCAGGACTGAACACTGAGGACATATCTGTGTGTTAAAAGAGCTGCTTCGCATTTCATTTTATCTTGTTCCTGAGTGGATCTGTATCTGGGTCGTTCGAGAAGAAAAACAATGATCACCAGCAGCATCAATGTTAAGTTCACTTGATTTTTCCACATTTCACTTTGCAGCCCAGCTTACTTGTGATAAAGGCTTTCTATGAAGGGTTGTGTGGACACCTTGTCATACAGTCCGTGTCTGACTTGCATACCTTTATACGGTTTCTCTGGAAAAGCCATGTTTTGATTAGGGGTTTTCCCTCAATTTTTTGTTAAAAGCTCTTTAATCTTGCAGAAAGCTTTGTTTTTAGCTGCTGACAATTAAGACAGCTAGTTAAAAACCACTTCTGGAACGGGTTTTGGCTTATTTTGAGGTATTATGTCTCTGCAGAGAAAGCGGGAGCAGATCCTGCTGGGCACAGCACCGCTCATAGACCATTAGGATTCAGCAGCGAGGCTGCCTGTTGCGATCGAAGCACTGCAGCCCCGGCCCCATGGGACTAACACGGCTTTAAACCATCTCTGCATCCTGCTGGTTTCGGATTAGTTGACTACTGACCAACCGTATGTCAGCCTTCCCAAACTGAATTGCTAGGAGCAGCTGTAGGGCAAAGAGAGAAAATTAGGGAGCAGTTTGTCTGCATGGATTAATACAGACGTGTCACGTCTCATTTGCTCGCTTCTTGGTCCTTCGTGCGGCATGGTGCCTGGCTGGGCCGCCTCAGCACCTCGGGAGCATGGGGCATCTCAGGTGGCAGAGTGATGTGCTGCTGAGCTAGGGCTGAATCTGTGCCTTCGGAGTGGGGCCCAAGGAGCAGAAGAGACCGTTTTCCCAAAACCCGGCCTCCTGCCACATGGTCCCGCGTGCAGCTACAATGTGCCCTTATAGTCTTAAGGTCATTTGACTCATTGCGGAGGATTTCATTCGAGTTGAGTGGGCTGTAAGTAAACTCTGCGGGGCTCCTTCCTTCACTGTCGATAGCTTTTTTTTCTCCTTCCTGAAATTACAAGTAACTCAGTGCCACGTTTTTCTTACCTCAGTCATTTTCTCCAGCAAAAGTCAGGGGACAGCCCATTTGGATGGAGAAAGCAGCTCTGAGGTCTGAGAAGTCCAGGGCAGTGCTTCATGCCACCTTGTGTCTTTGAGGTCAGCTCATCTCCCTCCTGCCCTCTGGCCCCCAGAGAGGGAACCTTTGCACATTGCAGTTCCCACCAAAGCCTCTTTGCTTCTGCTTCCATTTTAATCATTTATTCACAGAAATTGTCTTTTCAGAAAAATCTGCAGGGTGTGCTTTGAGCATAGCTATGTATTTTTAAAAAGCTTTTAGCTGATTCCCCTGGTGTGAATGATGAGATTGATTAGGGGAATAAAGACCTGTTAAAACAGAGAAGTAAGAGGTCATTCATTACCCTATACCACCACATACTGCTTGGTTTCTAGCTATTAAGAATAAATGAGATACAGGGCTGTTGGAAGTGGACACACAATCCTTACTTTTATACTAATGTAGACTCTAGCCCATTTAATTTAACAGTGTCCTAAAAGTCCTGCTTATATTTTACAGCTTTGAAGTGTGATACTGTTAGCACTCAAGATACAATGGGCATTAAATTTCAGCACTTGTTAAATTACGAATAACTGTCTCCACACTGCTCAGTTTTGTGTAAGGAAAGAGGCAAGCAAGACTTCCACATTAACCATCTGAGCTTGGTTGTGCCTATGCCTGTCGAGTAGCGGAATGTGCTCAAGTTCCCCACTACATCTCCACCACTTTTTGGGATTTGTAGGTATTTGTTCCCAGCTAAGGAAGTTTGAGGACTTCAGGGTAACCTGTTGGAAATGTGTGGGAACATCTTTCAATAAGCAATCTGTGACTGCTTTGGCTTAAGGTAAAATTTAGCATCCAGGCAAGCCTGTAGAGAAATAAAGACGTGCTTTCTTTCCCCCTGCGGTGCGTGAAGCCGGGGCTGGGAGGTGAGGGTGGAACAACACCGACAGTGTTCCTGGACACCCGGCTGCCTCCCCTGCCGTAGTTTTCCACAGTGGCAGAGGGAGTTGAGCAATCTGCAGAGGCAAGGCGAGCCTTTAAAGGAAAATTATGTGCATAGAGAAAAAGAAAATAAGGCAGGGTAGTGACTCCCAAGCCGGTATCTGCTGTGTGCCTTCAGTCAGTCTCCAAGCAACCGGCAACGTAACAAGGACACAATGAGTCAGAGTCAAACAGTGCCATTTCTGCACCTTCGTATGGAGGTCTGTATATATTCAGTCTCTACGAGCCCAATCTTAGCTTTCTTATCCACGCTAATTTATGAAACGTGAAGAGCTGGCAGGCTCCTGGCCACCCTGCACGCTCGGTGCAGGGTCCCCAGCCAGATCTCCTGCTGGAGTGGCTGGGTCGCAGGTCATCATCCCCGCTTCTGCCAGGCCCCTCTGCAACCATCCTCAAAGCCTACAGCTTATTTCCCAAAGACTCCTTTAATTTTACAGCTTTTCCAAGGCTTTGTGCTGAGTCCGTTCGTCTTCCTCCTGTAGCTTTGCAGCTTGCCTGGGCTTTGAAAGGCAGAGGTGCACGGACATGGGTAATGACCTGTCTGCGAAAAGAAGTCCCTGAACTTTTTGAGTGCACACGGGGAGTATAGGCGAGAGATGCACAGTGTGCTTGGATTTATTGGCCCCGTCTTGGTGGCGATGTTGGCAGTACCTGTGCTTGGCACAGGTAAGCGCTTCGCTGAATGCCTGGTCTTGATGCCGGCGCTGCTGCCGCAGACAGCACAGCTCGCTGTTCGGCCGTAGGAAAACACACTGGGGTAGTTTCATCTATTTTAGGTGCGTCATTGGAACCGGCTCAACACAGATATAATAAAAGCACACTTTATAGCAGAGAGGAAACTACTGAAAGAGAATACTGTTGCAAAAAAAGCGTGAAGGAAATTTCCACTGGTCACAGAAGCCCAGCTAGGTATGGCCTCCGGCAGGGTTGGTCAGTCCCCCGTACTATTCTTTCAGAAAACATCAATATTTGGAATTTTTTTTTTTTGTTTGCAATCAGGACACTCTGGAGGTGATTGCTAAATGTAAGAAATCAGAAGTACAGTTTACATTGTTTCAGGTCTGAAAAATGTTAATGGGCACATCTGGAGCCACTGACTGGCCCCAAGCTGGGGTCCTGCCGGGATGCTGCGGGACGTAGGGCTCTCCACGTCGCCTCAGGCCTGGCCATTGGCTCGGCCAGCACTAGCTCTTGTAGCCCTGGTCCTGCCAAAACACTCCAGCAAAAAAGAGCAGGGGGAAAGAAGAAAATGAAAACCCAGCATTTATTTATTGTTTGCTTCGACTCATTAGCCCCTTTCTGTTGGCATTAACTGTGGTGGGCTGGTAACGAAAGCCAACCCAAACCAACAGCACTGTGGAACTGGTGATTTTTAATAAAGATGGCAATCCAAGTACTCGGGATCCCTGCAGTTTTTTTACTGTAAAAAAAAAAAAAAAAGCTCCCCTTCACAGTAAGCATTGGCCCTCAGCTAATGAGTGGAACCAAGAACCCCGGGGGGAGAGCCCTCCCCTGCCAGCAGTACAGGCAGTGCCCACTTCATGGCACCCTCCCAAGAGTTTCTTGGTGGAAAAACCATGCAAAGTCACAAACTCCTTTCCTCTTGTGAGGGGAGGTGGGAATACCTTGCCAAAACCTCAGGATTTTGGCATGGGTAAAACCCAAGCCTGGGCTCTCTGTGGGACACACCAGCGTTGCTCTGTTAGCTTTTAATGGGAATTAAATCATCAGGCTCTTGCGGTAAAGGCAGAGGTATGTGGCCTCTCCTTGCCAGTGCTGGACTGCCATGACAGTTACAGCACATCACCCCTTCCGAAGAGAAATGCCCCCTTTTCATCTGGGGTTGTAGCAGCCGAGACACCGATCTTAATTCAGGTAATCTCTAAGTCTGTTCATCTTCATGTATTATGTTTTCACCCATCTGGCCAAGATTTGTCATTTTCTTTTCTTGAATGATGCAAACTTTTTTTCCTTCTTCTTGGGTGTCAGTTAAAAAAAAGGCTTTTCTGGAAAATAAAAATGCCTTTTGAGGAAAACAACAAAAAAAGAAGTTTATGTATTAAAATAGAAAACTTCACTTACCTTAAAACACCCGGCTGTGAGGTTGACTCAAAATAGGTTTGTTAACCATACAGTCTGGATCCAAACCAAAAGATTACACTTCATGGATAAAGATTCACATTTATTTTGTAAATTCTGGTACATGTTCTTTTAGTCTGCTGGGAAGAAAAAAAAAATCACTATAATTTTTTTACCTTTTCGCTACTTCTTTTCCCTCCCCCATTTTTTACGTTCACCTTTAGTCTCCATGATCTGTAAACATAACCCTAATTCTCTTCTGCTCTGGATAAACCAGTAGCTATTATAAACTAGAAGAAAAAGCCCCTTTCATATTGTTGATATTGGATGTTTGTTTAATTTCAGTAGGGCTTTCTAAAGGTGTAATGCAAGTAGAGTTTATTACTATTTGAGTCTTTAATTGCCGTGGTAATATTTTTTTACAGCTCCTTATTTTTATGTTTAAGAGTCCCCAGACAGTTTGATTTATTGGCATTGGTGAATGATTGATAAATGATTGAGGTTAAATAGAAAAACTGAAGGCATTGTATGAAATAGAAGTGGTGCCAGAATGACCATGCAGGACCCACCAGTGTATTTAATGTGATGCATACTACACAGCTGCTACAAGCTACAGCCAAAGTTACCACAAATATCAACTGTTCCCTGGGAAGGGACTAAAAAATGTAATAACAATAAGAGTGGGTTTTTCCCTGCTGATCAGGAGAAGCATGGTTTGTTCTGTTGCAGTCTAGCTTTTCATTTCAGTGTCTTGGGGTGTTTATTTCTGGAATATCANGGAAAAAAAAAAAAAAAAAAAAAAAAGGTCACAGACAGGGTTTTTACAGGCACCTAAAGCAGTTAGGCACCTAATTTCTGTGATGCTTCGGTGGGAGTTGGTTATTTTTGTCTTTTACGCTCCTTTGAAATAGCAAACAAGGGTTTCTGTTTCAGGCTTGTTGAGCACACACAGCTTCCACTGCCGTCAGTTGCTATTCTGCTTACAGACAGATTTTGGGCTTAGGTGCCTGGCAGAACCTGTACTTTTATATTACTCATATTTTAACCTAAATTCTGAACAGTTTACACTTAGCAAAGTAAGAAGTAATGAGTATTTGATCCTGGGTGAATGCAGAAGACGCTTTCTTTAACAAAACAATTCTGCTGGTAGCACTCTCCATACGCAAGACAGCGCACATTAAGTCACTTCAGGTTGCTTTTCTTTCTTGATTTCTTATATTGAAAAGTTGGTGCTTTAGGAGGAAAAGCACAGGGGTAAGTGTGCAATGCCTGTGTTGGAAAGGGAACGGTCAAACACCACAAAAGCTGAACAACAAGCATTGATTGTCAACTTTGCACGTGCCCTTGGCTTGTTACTTAATTCCTAACTTTCGAAGCTCCTGATATCCTTCCCTCCGGTGTAGGTTTAGGCAGGTGACAGCTCCTGGGGCAGGCAGTGGGTGCTCCTGTGGGGCTGAGCCCCCGGTGCGGTGCAGAGCCAGCCCCGACGGCTTTGCATTCATGGCAGTGTTTCGTGGAGACATGTGCGTAGCTGTCCCCACCAGTGCTTCTGTCCGATCGATGAGCGGATCTGATTCAGGCAATGCTGGGCAGGGCAGGGAAACAGGGACTACCTGCTTCAGTGGAAGTCCCGGGTTAAACCGAATGAAGCGTGACACAGAGCTGCACCCTGACAGGCTCCAGCTGACTTCAGCTGGGATCTGGAGCAAGCCCAGCTATGGCATATGTTCGCAATCAAAAAGTCATTAAAAATTCACATTGACGAGTTCCTTAGCTTGGAGCCTGTCTGTGAAACTGTGTGCTCTGGCCGATGCAGTAGCTCAGGCTTGATGTTCCTGGTAATCTTCCCTAATCCTATGAATCTGCAGGAGCTGAGAGAAGGGTACTTGCTCCGGTTGGATTTTCATTTTCTTAATCTTTAGGGAATGATTTCCCTTCCACCAGGCTTGGCACAGATGTCTTCTGAAGGGCTTAGCTCTGAACATCATCTTTCTTGGCATGCATTCTGATGAAATTTGGTATGGGAAAAAAAAAGAAGAGCAATTAATTTTGACCCTACGTTAATCATGTGGGCCAATGCAATCATCTGGTCTGGAGTCTGACTTTGGTTATAAATATAAAGGTCATTAAATGGGTTGTGTGTGAGCCCCCCCCACATTGGGATGCAGCCGTAAAAAATCCATAGGAAGCAGGTCGTCTGTAGGCACCTTAGAAATGGAGTGAGGCACATGGTAACACATGATGAGTTAGACCAAAACAAGTTTATTATGGGTTTATACAGCACTCTGGTAATGAAAAATAATTTGATACCAAAAAAGCAACAAATTAGAGGTTGCGGTAATTTGCTGTTGGCAACCACACTTGCACTTGGGTGCAGCGTGATTGACAGGTACTGCAGGCTTTCCGTGAATGCCGGTGCCGCTTGAAAGCATGGTGGGCTTCACCCTCCTCTGTGGGGAGCTTGACATTTCCCGATAAATATTTCTTTTGGTCCTGCCCTTCTCTTACAGAGTGTGTCACTGGCGCCTGCTTCCCGAGGGACTGGGCTCTCTCTGGTGGTCTCCTATAACAAATCAGTAGGGGTTCCTACACGGCAGCTTTCAACGAGGTGGAGATGTTACTGAAGTTTGTGCAGTTCTACTTAACAAAATCTCTGTGCCACCCTTCTGTCACTGCTCTTCCAAAGGTGCGGACAGCCCTTGAAGGAAGCAGAGGAGAGAAGTGGAAGAAGGTGATCGAGAAGTCCACTTTTATTTTATCCCAGGGAGAAATCCAGCCCTGGAGCAATTACTTAAGAAACCAAATTCTTAGCAACTTCTCTGTGGTATGACAGTCTTTGGAAAAATTAAAATCATTAAGTAGTCAACCCGTGCTCGGAGTCGAGCTTTGGATAAATTAGCAACTCTTCAAGGCACAATTTTGTTAATCACTGACAATTACATACTTTGTTTTTACATTAGGCCAGCTGTGCTGAAAGTTCCTGTGCCTCTGGTGCATTTTCCATTTTTTAATGGGCTTGGTATTAAACCTCAACAATCAGGAGCTTGTTTTTATGTTGGAAAAAGTTCCTTGTGTGATCTTTAAAATTAACTGGGTAATTTTAGCTCTTCAGTATTAGTATTATTTGCAGAGTTTTGTTTGTTTGTTTATGAATCCCTTCTTCCCTCATTTTGGTTATTCAAGTACAGGCTTTTTGAATTTGAGGTTATTTTTACATGACAAAGACTTAATTGAAAGAGATGCTTCTAGTTTGGATTAATGCAGGTCTGAAAAACTTGGCTGCATACTTTTGGAATATTAAATGGTTTGATAAGGTGTGAAAATATGTTTTTTAATGTTTATTTGCAGATCAGTTAAATGCAGTGTAAACCAATTTCTGAGTTTATTTACTCTCATGCATTTGCTCCGGCACACCGACTAACCTCACTTTTGGGATGTGGGACAAGGACAAACACAGGACTGTGTAAATGAAATGGGTGTGTTTGCCACAGCTGAACATGCAGTTCCCAAAGTTCAGGATGTGTAAAAATATGCAGTAAAAACACTGATGGCCTGTGCCAGGCAGACAGTGCCTCTGAAGGGTGGGGCTCTGAAACGCCTGTATAGCATTTAGATTTCTTTCCTTTCTTTTTCCTCTTTAGAAAGGGGAATCGGCACAAGAGGAAAACTCTTCTCTCCCCTGAATTAAAGAGAAGGCATGCAGAAGCCAAGGGTACTGTGGCTGTAAGGTGCAGATTGCTCTGGGGGAGAATTGGGTAATACCATTTCAAAGCATCAATACTGGTCTTTGTGGGGGTAAAATGGGCAGAGTGGTCCTCAGCATGACTTAATGTCAAGCCCATATTGACCAAGAAATGACTTGTGGTGTCCATATCACAAGTGGAGGACTGAGGTCCCCATGTGCCAGACCCACAACGCCTGGATGGGAGCGGGGCGAGCGGAAGTCCCAGTGCATCCCTGGCTGTTGCTTGGACCTCAGCAAACCTTGTTTGAGTCTAGTCAGCATGTCTGTGTTTCAGGAGGTATGAAAAGTGTGGATAATTCCCCAAAGTACCAGAGTAAGCAGGTCCAGGAAAGGGCATGCAGGGGCTCTCCTAGCCTAGCTCAGTAATGGGAAGTTGACCGAGGCTGGTGATGGTTGGACTGACTGATCTTCCAGAGCGGTCGCCAGCAGAGATGGGCTGATGTGCATGAAGTGAGTTTCGATGCCGGTTGTTATCACAACCATGTTAGGTGCTAGCTGGCACCTTTGCCAGCTGGGCCAGCACAAAGCTTGCTGGGGTTAGTATCTTCTGACAGTGGTGGGAGAGAGGATGGAGGTGCATTGCCATGCTTTCTGTCCATGCTTTCTTACCCTAGGAGCTCTCAAAAAACACAAATACAAGTGGGAATTAAAATAAGTGCCCTATTGAGAGGGGGGCTGACTGTATTGCAACAGTGAAGCTTTACTCCTCACCAGAATAACTCTTCTTTCTTTTTAATAGTCAGTGCAGGAAGTTGGTGCTCTTATATCTGAGTAATAAATTTATGGTTTTCTGAGACCCTCCATAAAATGAAACCTGCTGTGGATCTGGTCCAAAGCCCATTTGAGTGAATCACATGGACTCCTATGGATTTGGGAGAGTTTATGAATCAAGCCCTATAGCTTTCAGTATATTACAAACAGAAAACTCTGTGTTACAATTTTTGGTGAGTCACTTGCTCTTAGATAGCTCTTAATGGGGGAATGGTGCCTTCAGTCAGCACTGTTCCCCGAGGAATTACCTCTCTGCCCCTTCAGAAAATAACTTCTGTTCTTTGGAGCAGGTTTTCATTTTTGTTATTTCTGTACTTAACCACTTAGTGGAGAAACTAGTGATTTTTCTCTCTCCTTGCCCCAGTCCTTATTGTCTAATATGGCAAATCTCTACCACGTGATGAAATCTGGAAGAGTGAACATGTGTTTGAGTATGTGTGCAAGAGAGGGAAAGATGACCTTCCAATTTACCAGAGTGGCAGGTGGCATACTATTAGTTCTCCAGTTAAAGCACTAAATCGTGTTAATATTGCAATCTGAAATTTTGTTCATGGGGCATCTGTTAAATCACCCCTTTAATCTCTTTTACTTCTACCAGGTAACCTGGCCAAGAAAAATTTGTGCAACTTCTTCCTCTATACATATTGTCCTCACCAGTTTAATTATAGTATATTTTAAAAGTCATGTATTTTACACATAGCCTCAATATAGTTTTCAAATCCTTTACTTGTTTTTAATTTGCCCTATAGTTATGCATCAGGACTCTGATCTAACTGGAATATAGCATGACTTTGATTTTCCCTTTGCTAAGTACTGTTGTCAAATTACAGACCTGAACCGAAACCTGGTAGGATTAATGTGGTGGGGGAGGGGGGTCTGACTTAACTTCACCTTGGAGATGGCACTGCACTTCTAGGGGTCTGCATGCAGTCAGTGCTGAGTTCTTACTGAGTTTCATGTTAACTTAAGCTTAACTGATGCTAACAAAGCTTTATTCTACTGAGTCCAGTTGATATTTGAGGCTGTATGGGTATTTGTGAGGGGAAAAGCTTCTACCTACAAAAAACTCATGCTTTAACTATCCTGCTTTGACTATTCCCAGGGATATTCCTTCAGGCCTTTCTGGCATAGTCCTGAATTGCTGACACACTCCATAAAATTATGGTCAGATCAGGGAGCCTTTCCCCGAGCTCCCAGTGGAGATGTCTGACCCTGCTCCTGCTTGAGCGGGAATATTGCTAGACCTCTGTAAGGAAAATCCATTCCCCCTCTATAGAAGTAAAAAAGAAGTGCTCATCCCTTCATGGTATTTTTAGATATACTTTAAAACCTGTCAGTTGATTAGGTGTAGATGTGCTGAAACCTGTGCTTCTACAGCTCCTGGCTCAGTGAGACCTTGATGAAGTTTTGGGGCATCGTGGGCGTCATGTATCTCGATGTCTTCCCCGAATCATGGAATATCATTGTCTGCATCTTCCACACTCAAAGGTCAGGTAGCTTTATAAATAGCCAGAGTGTAAAGAGGTCTAAGGGTTGTTTTCTTGATGCCATCCCATTGTTCCTTTTGCACACTGGTCTTTCTTTGCTCTGCAGTAGCATCTGCGTGCCACAAATCTGGGCCCATCATCCTGGATCCTGTGTATGATTATACAGAACCAAAAAATTGTTCTGGCCTAGAAAAGAGAATCATTTTTTATATGATCTGACTTGGTATTTCCAACAATTTGGGGGGTTTTGTTGATTTTTTATTTTCTGTTCTAAAATGATACTGAATTTTTGGTTTCGTTTCGGAGAGAATTTCCTCCTGTTTCAGCACTGAGTGTAAGTATGTCTTCAGCTGCTCTCTGCCCTATCCATTTCCCCATTTAAACTGTCGAACTGAGAAGTTACTGCTTCACATTTGCATTCTGGAAATGTCACTGGAGCCCGCAAGGCATTAGATTTTGCAAGGATTTGTTCAAACGTTTATCGCAGGCTGCTGCTCTACGGGGATTGGAGTTTTAGCTTCTGCTGGCAAAGGAGGCGCCGACAGGCTCTCCGAGTCCACTGGAGGCTGCAGCTTGAAAACATCCTCTGCTGCCTTTGCTTTTGGGTTTCAGCATGCTTACAGCTGATTAAGCAGACCCCAACCAGTGAATATTTGTATTCTCCAAGCTCCATGACCTTCCCTTTGTGTCAGCAGCATGGTTGGAAGCATGCTGCCTTACGAGTGGTTTTAAAATGCGACTTCTTTGTTAGAGACAAAGCATCACCTGTGGTAAACAGCGTGTTTAGGCTGAAGGGTCCTATAACGCGACAGCCATATAGCGAGGCAGGCTGGCAGGTCTTGCCTCGCACGAGGCACCACTGCTTGACAGCCTGGTACCAGAGCAGATTCAGGCACTTCTCTCTGCTCACCGGAGCACCTTGCTCATGTCTGCACCTCAGTTCCCTGACCTGTTAAGTGTAGATATTGGTATCTGCTCATATCGGAGAGGCTTTGTGAAAATGAACAACAGGTTTGCAAAGCACGGTGAATAATGGGAACGTTTAGGTAGACCTTGCTTTTATGACCCCTAGTGATCTAAATAGCAATTGTCTGTGTGCACAAAGCATTGTCATCATGTAATCCCCAAAGTGAACTTTCCAACATGCTGTCAGACTGCATACACTGCTAAGTAGCATTCCCCAACTTCTTAGCTTTCAAAGGCAGCTTTCTTCTTGTTGCTGCCCCTCAGAAATACCTAGGGACTGAGTAAAGCACCCACTGGATTCTTAATCAGTCAGTAGCAATAACACTATTTTTCTTTATATGGTATCATAATGCAAGGATCTGAACAAACCACTCTTGCTATTAATTAATAACACTTAATAAACCCCATGAGGTAGATGGTCATTATACTTATGTACAGACAGGGTGGTGGAGATTCAGAAGGGTTTGGTGACTGTGCAGTGTCACACCCGGTTATTAAAACCCCTGTCTTCCGGCACCCTGTCCTGATTTCCACCAACAGACATCCCATTCAATCCTTCACATGGAAAAGGACGAAAAGCAAGCTGCTAAACTGATGGGCTTTTCAAAACTACAGATTTGGGGCTCTACCTTTATTAGCAATGATCCTGTCCCTAGTGCCTTTCTCAGAGTCGGAGGCCCCAGCATGAGGAGGACTGCTTGTCCACCTGGGTGACTGTTGGCCCAAAGGCTTTCCAGATGTAGTTATCTGCTCTTGAAGATCTTTTTCATAACTGGTTACAGCATTAAACAGGGAAAATCGAACCATCAGAGAAATGATGCTTAAAACTGCCTTTGGAAAAGCGCAGCAATCTGGTCCTTCTGGTTTCATGTGGATTGGCATGGTAACAAGCATCATTTCTCCCTTTACTACCTCCCTCCCTCCCCAACTTAAACTTTATGTCTGCTATAAAATGTTGTTTGAGAGATGCTGTCACATCCGTGGCATCGTGATACATCGCAGTAGTAACACAATAGGGATTGTAAGTGTCTGGAGCAGGGGAGAGATCTTGGGAGCAAATCTAGAGGTGAAACCAATGGAAGATTTATTTTGCTCCTGTGCTCACTTGCTGTCTGGGAGAAGGCTGTGCTGCAGCACCACTGAATCACTCCTTATAGCCAAGTTTTATATTAATAGCTGGCTTGAGTCAAGCTTAGCACAAGCAAGCACTTTATTTCCTTCTGTCTGAGACACATGTTAACCTTGTTCTTCTTGCATATTACAGGGTCAGCCCCCATTTATCCAAACAGCCCAGAAGCTCCACTCTGGAGGTCAGGACTGCGGCAAGCCCTTGCACCCCTTCCCCGTCCCGAGCTGCTGCAACCTTTTTGCTGCCAGCTGCTGCACTGTGTCGTTTTGCCCATGTGTGCTGAAGGGACATCTTTTCTCTCTGTTGGTGGAAGCTGCAGGTCGAGATTGTGTCCTGTTTTCCCAGAGGGAGCTGTTGGCTGATGGGGTTTCTGCCTCTACTGGCATCCAGAGGCATGGCAAGAAGGAGGGACCATCTCCCCCCAAATTCATCCTCAGCCCAGCCCTGTCCTCAGGTGCCACCCTGGCGTGAGGAAAGGTGGGATGGATTCTCTCTTTATCCAGTGTCATACCTTGTGTGCTGGGTACAGTCTTTCAAAGGGTGGCAACAGGAAAGTGATTTTGCCTCTGCTGAGGCTCTCTGAGGGTGATTGAAAATACATAGGTTGTCACTTACTCCCTTAAAGTCTTAGTGCATTCCCAAGGGCCACATTGCCCAACCATCATTGGCTTCCAAATAATAAAAAAATTAATGAGTTGTGTGATTTAAAAATAAAACACCTAAAGATGTGTTTCCTGTTTAGTTTTTAAGTCTGAGGATGTGCTTTTCACATCTATGTGACTACAAGCATCAGGGAAGTGTCCTGCTTTCCCCCACCTTGGGTGGCTGATAAGAGTCTCGTTTAGGTATGTCATCTAGGTGGTCTAATCCCTTCTCCCAGCCACTAAGGCTGTAAGAACATACTGGTATAATGAAGCTTGCTGTATAATCGGAGCAGCTGGCAGCAAGGCATTCCCAGATCCTGGGTCTTCAAAATGCAGTCTGTGTTTGAAAAACTGAAATTAATTCAAAACAAAATTTTCTTGAACTTCAAGAGCACATATAAACCAGCTCTGACAGAACCATCGGTCCTTTGTAAATCGAATTCTTGGAGGCTCCCATAGCTCTAGAGGCTGAATTATAACCAGTACATCTCTCATGCACAATCCAACTTTGACAAAATCAGTACATTCATAAAGGCTAGTTAGGCGCTGGCGTTTTTTTCTTCTATTCTTATTTTTGTCTGGATTGGCTGCAGGAAGGAGTGACTGTTTTGAAATGGATGAAGGTCTGAGTAATTCCTAAGATCCCAAACACAATCTGCAAACATCAGTGAAATCAATGAAGCAGCACAAGTTCTGCCCGATGCACTGGGAAGTCTACAACAGGTTTGCTCATCCAGACCTCGATTATACAATTTTACCAGCGCAAATGGACATCTCCACAGACTTAGGATGTGCAGACTGCGCAGGCTGCATAGCACTATCAGCCCCTTAATAAGCTGGAAACTGTTTTGCAGTGGGACATTGGAGCATGACTGCTCTGCGAGAAGGCTTGGAGCTAAACTCCCTGGAGCAGTGTTTGGCTGGTCATTTGGATTGAAACAAATGCCACATTGAAATTACCCCTCCCTGCTCCTGCAAGATTTCAGGCAGTCTTGCTTTTATTTTTGTTTGTTTGTTTATTCATGTATTTAAAAGAGGAAGGTATTTCAGTGCTCATGAAAAGCCAGTACCCAGCAGGACTGAGAACAGCCTGAAACGATGCTGGCAAGCGCCAGGCAGTTCCCTCACCCCGCCAAAGCACCCCAGGCTTTCCTGACAATAGTCCTATTCCTCTCCTGTGCCTCTCCAGAGCAATGATTGAAAATTGCACCTCTGTGTTGATTTCTTGTTGTTGTTTTTAAAATATATAGTATGTATGTGTTTTAGTCTTTATTAGCCACCAGTAAAAAGTAAATGAAACAAGAAAAAACAAATGAAGCTTTTATTTCAAGCAGAGCTGGGTTAAACAAATGATCAGTCCTTCAGCTGGAGGAGTGAATATAGTGGTTACAAAAAGCAGGCCAGAAAACATACAGAACTGCTTTAGAAAAAGGAAAAAAAAAAAAACCAGCCCGAGACAGCAAGAAACAAAGAGTTATTCAGTTGATCAAGTGATAGACGCAAATGAAGGGGACAAGGGGTGCAAGACCTTGTGAAGAACAGCATTTCATTTTAAAAAACCCAGCTTAAGCCTGTTCATTGGAAGGGAGTTTATATTGAAAACGGCAGGATATATTGCTGTGCCTATCAGCAGTGACAGGGCATAAAGAGCAGCAGTGTTTGATCAGGCTTTCACAGGTAATGTAATGTTTCCACTAGGAATTAAGCATAAAACTTTTTTAGATTTTATAACGCAGGGGCAGGGGGAGACTTGTAACAAACAATAGTTTAGTGGATGTTTGCAGCTCAAAACAGCACACTAAAAAGATACATAATAGTGTTATTGCTTTATAAAGGTAAGGCAAACTCCCCATCTGTGCACGGGTCTGTATGATCTGTGCCAATGTGCAGCAGCCCAGGACATAGGGCTGTAATAATTTTTAAAGCTTAAAAGTCAACTGTAAATGTTTAAATGAAAAACATAGCAATGGTACTATTAATAAGACTCCATAGTTTTATTAGTGTGCCCAAGTGAAGATGAAGGCATATGCGGTACACATTTAGGATGAGGAGCCGTCTCTCCCCGTGGATTATATCTGCTAGAGGCCGATACCAAGTCAATGACAGGTTGGCTTCAGTGTTTCACAGATTTTAGAGTTGGTAGACACCCTTCAAACCAAAATTTCTTCTCCAGTGGGGATTGCATGCTAGCAGACTGAGCCAAGTGACGTGCAGGAGAGGAGGAACCCTGAGTCTTTCCCTGCCATCGACTCCTTCCCTGCCTGCAGATTAGCAAACAGCCAAACTGCATGGCTTAGCCTCTCTCAAGGTTTTGCTAAGCAGCAGGGTGCAGGGATCTCTTGAGATAACCAAGCTAGCTCTGAAAGGGCTGAATAAAGTCCAGGAATCATATTATGACATGCAAGATAATTGGGGTAAGATTTTTTGCACAGGTGTCACTGTTTCTAGTGTCCAGGTTGCCAGTATAGGCATCTCTGCATGGTACTGTGTTGTATTATGGAGAGGCCATAATGTCTCTACAGACCCTGGAGGTGGAGACATGCTAGGGGATATGGCCTTTCTAAAACTGGATTTGGATATCCACAATCATCCCTCCCAGCACTGGGAATCTTGGCCCTTAGGCTCCACGTGATTCCCCATGGGAGTTTCTACTTGAGCACAGGAGGATGCGCAGAGCATCTTCTGCCCTGACCATGACAAGCCACAGAATACATCTCAACACCATAGTTTTAGATCTATAAGGGAACAGCAGAAGCCAAAAGCATGGTGACTGCAGAAAAATAGCCTCTGCCTCAAACATGGATGGTAACATCCAGCTGTAGTAGTTCAGAGAAGAGATTTGAGGACCAAGGAAGAAATGCCAGGAGAACCTGACCGCTTTGGGTTTTGTTTTTTTGTGTGATTGCTAAGCTGGCTTCTGGATCACCGGAAGTGTTTTCTGGCACTCATGCATTAAACTTTCTAAGTTTAATGCTGGATTATTTGAGCTGGCATTTGACTTCCCACTGAAGTATTTTTAAAGAATTCCTTTGGCTAATCAAAATCATATGCTAAAAAAAGAAAAAAGGTAAAATACACAGTGAAGGCTGGAGGATGGAACTGCAGACCAACAGAGAGTGAAATCCAACAAACTGCATTTAAGCTTGGTTTTAGGCATGTAAATAGTAATACTGACTTCAGCTGAGCTGTTGTCATGATGATAGCTCAAAATTCTGCCCCAAAATAAGTCATTAGCAACCCTTATAGTTACAAGGTACAAGCTATGTTTCTTTAGAAGACTCAACTTGCATTTCTCTGCCTTTTTAAATAAGGTGCAGGCTATTTCTTTTCTAGTCTAAAAAAGGCCAGCGTGTTTCCCTAGGTATGTCCCTGCTTTCCTCTCCAAAGATTTCCATTTATAGTTTTGGAAATATTGGCAAGTATGCAGAAGATGTAGACTGTGCTACTGCAAAACCCAGCACATGTCAGCAGCAAGCAATTGCCATACAGGAACCTTAAATTAGAATTATAGCTGGCATGGTAGTAGTTGAGCTGAATGCTTTATTTCTTCAGCTGGTTAGCCAGTCCAACAAAATAACAGAAAATGTATCTAAGGTGAACGAAAGAAAAGGGTTTCCCAATTGAAATGAAATCCAAAATGAAGGGGGCTTAATTATTTTTTTGTTCCTCAGCCCAAGCTGAATGATTTTTTATGGAATAGAAAAATAAGTTTTTGCAAGGTGGTTTTCTTTTTCCCACCAGTGACTTAACAATGTTTTTATTTATTAAACATTTTAACTTCTTACCCACTAAAAATATGCCCTTTTTGATTGAAATAGTGTGTTGAATTTGTGGACAGATTTGTTTGGCCTGAGGTATATTTTTAAGGAAGAAGAGTTGCTGCAGGAAATTTGCCCTACTTGCTAGCATTTTTACAGTCCTTTCTGCTTCCCTGGACACTAGCTACTTGTTTCCACTTTAAATTGTTTTCATTTTGGAGAAGATGGATGTGATTCAAGTCTTTTTTAATACAATAATTATAATTTTATGCAATGACCAAAATGATCTGGTGTGTCACTGTGTTTGGGTGCTTATTTTCTCATATATATTGCTGGACTGGCTGGGTCCTGGCATTAGCTTCTAGGCTCGCCATGTATAAAATCAGGCCAAGTTTCGATCAGATCGTCTTAGGGCTGTTAAGATTTCCAACCTGTGCTATCATATGATGAACCTGCAATACTTTAGGCTCTCATTTATTTAGATGAAAAACTTTAGCACGGCAGTGTATCCTCATCACCAACAGGAAAAGTTGATACTCTGATAGCTGGTATTTCAATAAGTTGTTCTCATCTGTGCAGGCTACAAATGAAGAATGCGCCAGTATGTGTAAGTGCATAATAGCAGCTCTCAGGAAAGTTTCTAGAAATGCTTGTTTGTTACTGCTTCCACAACTTGAGAGCAGAATGAAGGCATTCAATTTAATATGGAAATAAAACCTAACAAGAGGTGTTCCAAGTATGAAAGTGTGGTAGGTGAAAGAAGTTTGGGAGCAGTGACATTATCCTAGTTTCTTGCTTTACTACAGCTTGCCTAGACATAACTAAGATTTAAAAGTGCTTGGTTTTCTTCTTCTAGAATATAAAATGTCTAACAGAAGTGGAAGACAGAATTTTTGTGAGAAGTGTTGTCCTGTTTTCAGCGCTGGTTCAATGTAGACCTATTGTCATGTGTCAGACAGACACTTAGGTTATTTCATTAGCTTCTTGCTCGATAAATACAGTTTTGGCATGAAGAATGTGTGACATGATATACCTGTCGTGGTTTAACGCCAGCCGGCAACTCAGTCCCACGCAGCCTCTCGCTCACTCCCCCCCCACTGGGATGGGGGAGAGAATCAGAAGGGTAAAAGTGAGAAAACCCATGGGCTGAGATAAAAACATGTTAATAGGTAAAGCAAAAGCTGCGTGCATAAGCAAAGCAAACCAAGGAATTCGTTCACCCCTTCCCATGGGCAGGCAGGTGTTCAGCCATCTCCAGGAAAGCAGGGCTCCATCACGCCTAATGGTGACTTGGGAAGACAAATGCCATTGCCCCAAATGTTCCCCCCTTCCTTCTTCTTCCCCCAGCTTTATATGCTGCGCATGATGTCATATGGTCTGGAATCTCCCTTGGGTCAGTTGGGATCAGCTGTCCCAGCTGTGTCCCATTCCAACTGCTTGTGTCCCCCCAGCCTCCTTGCTGGTGGGGTGGGGTGAGAAGCAGAAGAGGCCTTGGCTCTGTGTAAGCACTGCTCAGCAGTAATGAAAACATCCCTGTGTTATCAACACTGTTTACAGCACAAATCCAAAACATAGCCCCATACAAGCTACTATGAAGAAAATTAACTCTATCCCCGCCAAAACCAGCACAATAGCCTACATTTCAAAGAAATGTTTTAGCTGTTGAGGAAGCAGCAGATACTTTATTCTTTGACTTGTTTATAGAGCTCCATAATGTGGTTAAGTTCTTCTCCCTCACTTGTAACTATGGTTATTTAAGAAAAACAAGCTTTATGCAATTTGATGTAAAACCTGTGCCAGGGTAATAGATGGATAATTCACTGGTGTTTTAAATTTGAGAGCAAAACTAGTATTTTCCAAATTCTGATTTCCATGAGTTAGGTGTCTGGTATCCTGAGACCACAGCTCTGAGCAAAGGATGATGTTACGGAAGGGCTCGACTAGAGCTGTGGGGCTAGGATGAGGCAAGAGGCTTGGGAGTGCTCCCAAATCCTGCCCGAGGACAGCTGCCAGGAGGATGTCCGCTGGGATGGCTGGCACACAAGGACCGCGTCTTTGCCAAGAGAAGGGTCCCGAGACCCATGTGACTTGGGAACTGTTTTCAGACCCCGAAAGCAGACCTCGGTTTCAGACAATTATATTATTCAGCAATGTGACTAGGAAGTTGTTCCTGCCTTTATACAGATCCGTGCCCCCACTGCCCATGGTGCTGCATGGCAGAACAAGCGATGTTTGGCCAGGTACTTAACCTGTTCAATACTGGTTTCATTTCATGACAACCCCATGGTGCTGTAGAGGTGTTATGATTCAGAGGCTGAAGTATGTCCAGATGTAAAACACCCCATGGAGGGCCTTCAGGGTGCCACCAGCAGGCCGGCACCGATACGTGGGGCTTGCATTGTGCCTTCTCAGAGGTTTCAGCAGTGCTAAGCACACCGTTTGTGCCTGGCTGAGTCACACGGACGCTTTCCTCAGCAGGCCCAGCTGCATGCGTGCAGTGGCAGTGTGTGTTGTGTGCCTGGGTATCTCTATTTGCTTGTCTTGTGGTGTTGCTTTGAGGGTTGTCACCCTGGCTGTGTGATCACATGCCCCCCCACCCCCAAACCATTCCTCGACCCCTCAGACCTTAGAAACCTGTGGCTTTGCTGTAATACAGTGATTTTCTCTTTATTTTCTGTGGGAATGGAGGATTATACTGAAATAATTGTACCAATTCAACATCTCATGTGAATGCAGTTACACTTATTAGGTATAGGATCTATTTAACTTTATAGCAGTAGGAGCAGAGGGCTCATTTGGATCTGGTATCTGGATGTGCATAATCAGCTCCTGCTTGTAGGCTGCCTGATTAGGCATGATCGTAAGTCATTACTGTGTCCATTTAGTGCTTCTGAATTGAAGCTCTATGGACATGTGTGGCAATCTCAGTCCTGTGTATTTATTCACTGGATAAATACATATTTAAACTCTCCAAATGCAGAATGTGGTGTGGGGGGGACACTTAGCGGCACTTGCTCCACAGGTGGCCTTCCCAATGCTCCTCTCCATCCACAGTGGCAAGGAGCAGCCCCTGGGACAGGCTGGTCGTCGTGTGGTTGTACTGATCGGGCAACATAAGCAGGAGCCATCCCGGTGAGAGGGATACCTGCCACTGGGCAGCAGCTGTCCTACTGCCATGGTGTGATGGGGGGAAGGCTGAGATTTGGGAAGCTGCCTAGAATGGATGAGGTACAGGCAAAGGAGGCTACTGCAACCACCAGCTCCAACCTTGGAGAAGACTGGGTCTTCAGCCTCCCTCCAACTGTCCCCATTTCTCTCCCTTCCCCATCCTCAGCCTGTTTTTCCACGTGCTGAAAATGTGTTCGCTCTTCCTTTTGTCTTTACCAGTGGTTGTTGGGGGAGAGAGGCTGGTATTTTGTTTTTAATTCCTCCAGGAGCTCAGTCCTCATCCATACTTGCCAGGTCTGAGCTCTTAAAGCAGAGACGTTTTGAGCTGAGTGCAGAAATATCTACTGGGGGAAAAACAGAGCTGGTTGGTTTTGCTTTAAAAATAAAATAAAGGTCCCACTAAAATTCACCCATGGGCCAAGGAACAAACATGATAAATTGCAGCCCGGAGGGTAATTCTTCTGGAAAGGTAAAATCATCTAAAAATAGCACCTTAGAATGAAAGTGCTTCATTGACAATAACTACAGTGTTGCTACGGTGATGCTGGAAAAAAATGATCGTTGATACTTAGACTGCCACAGAACTGCTCCCCCGCCCTCCCATGGCATGAATCAACTGCTAGTATTAAAATTACAGACAAATTTTGTGTTATATTTCAATTTTTTTCCTTGCCTGAATGCTTTTCTGTTCTATTGCACATCCTGCAGACAAATGAAACACCATCAGAGAAAGGCATTGAAACAAAGTTTATTGGTCACCTCGGTGTGATCTATCTATGTCTTGTCTCAATTGCAACACAATGCTATTTCTTTTTATCAGAGCAGCTTGCTTCAAGAGCAGGGAGCCAGTGGTCTGAATGAGACCCAAAGATAATAGCTTGATGGGACTGCNAGCACTGGTGAAATCCAGAGCCTTTTGTTTCAACAAGTTCAAGTTAAGCACCTCCCAAGGTACACGCTATCCTGCTTTGTGAGGATTATGAGAGATGAGAAAGCTGAAACTCCAAATTTCTTTTAAGAAAACATAGTTTGGCAATAAAGTGTTTTTCTTTCAGCATACATATCAACAACAGAAAAGCTGGGGAATACGCTTTTGATATACTCAGCCCATTCAGGCTCAGTCTGGGGGATCTGAAATGCAACATGGCTTCAAAACATTTGTGGCTCTGCAGAGTACATTTGCAGGCCAGTAAAGTTTCACAATCTTTTGTGTAGCAGCTGAAACCTACTTAACCGTCTGCCTTAGGTAAAACTGGTAAATGGCTCTGTTTATACAGCAGCTGTATCTCAAATGTGATCCGTACAGCTGGCGGCAGACCAATTGCAATGTAGATGATCCTTTAATTTCCCCATCAAATGCTGTCTGTAATTTGTGGGGCTTTCCTTAGACAAGCAAAGCAATATTAAAACACACAGCGGGTACAGTATGATATTTTCTGCCTTACTTGAAGAGCCCAGAGTATGCCAGTACACTGTAGACAATGTTGTATAAATGTGAAAGAAAAATATATCCCTGTGTTCTTAAAATTAAGTTTAATTTCTAGCTGCATATAGAGTTCTTGTCTCTGACTTTCTCCATGTTGATGTTGGGCTAGAGCCATCAGTATGCAAAAAATCGCTTCTATATGGCACCTACCCTTACCTAAAGAAGATACAGCATCAAAGTCAGTCTCATGGGTTCAAGAAATTATATAATTAGATTTCCAGAGGATTTGTAGCCCTCTGAAGCTCGGAATTAAATTTTATGAAGGGCAATTTTAAGAGCGGTTGACTGGCAGTGTGGGAGGATGGAGGGTTAGATGGCAAAGGAGCATGGTTTTATTAACTGGCTTTCTCTGTCTTTGCTCCAGGACAATTATTGGGCCAAACTGCATTGAATTCAGAGGGGATGGAGTCATCTGAGACTTTGTCATGTTACATAATCTTTTTAAACAGTGGCTCAAACTCTGGCTTTGCTAGCTGGAAGGTTTAGTGCTCTCGTTTGTAGCTGGTATTCCAGTGGTGAGGAAGAATAAGAAAGTGCAGGAAAGTGAGACTAGGTTTAGTTTTTCATGCTGTACGCGGGAAGATAATGCTGGGTTCTTATCCTGATGAGACGCTGAGTGAAAGCATTCAGTTCACAAGAGGATTATAGGAAACTTGTAAAGAATTTCATAATGCTTTCCTCCAGATGTTTATGTATAGCATATTGCTTTTGTTCAGTTTTGCACAGTATGAGAGGCTGTGTTTAGAAGGTATTGTGATTAAGGTTTGAAGTGATGCTGATCCATGCTTGCTGAAAATAATAAAAGACTTCCTCTGACTTCAGCAAGCTTCAGATCAGGCTTACAAGGCAGGAAGCTCAAACACGAGATGTCCCTCATACATCCTAATGCTCTAACACAGATTGCCCCATCCGATAGCGTTGGTAACAGAGAGCAGAATTTGCACTTCTGAATGTCATTCAGTGCAGATCTGCTTTGCTGCCTGTGGGTACATGGAGAGAAACAGTACGTCAGGGGACAGCAAAATTTGGCACAGTTGCCAACATGGGATGCAGAAGCTGGGAGCCATAGCATCCTGTTCAAGGAAGTGGTTTCTTCTTCTGACAGGGTCTGAAATTCAGTGGGAGCCTTGCACAGAGCAAGAATAGTGCTAGGCAGCTACCGGGTGGCATGGTGCCTCTTTGAGAGGCAGCTTCTTCCAGCCACCGCTGCGGTCCTGTTAGTCCATGCAGACCCTGATTTGGGAAGGGGGAAAGCATGTCCATCACTCTCGTGTGCTGCACTTGCTTTGATTACAGCCTTCTTTGTAGCTCTGAAATGGTATTGGAACAATAGCTTTGAGAACTGAAAAACAGCATTTTAAAGGGCCGTTAATTCTTGAAGAGCTGATCACTTACACAAAGATACAAAGGTGTCTGCCGTGGTGGACCAAATGACATCCTCCATGTCGAAACTGGACAGATTATGAAATTGAAGGTTTGCTGACCGTCATGAGTACATCAAAAGAAAGGTCACAGTGGAAACTTTTTTCCTAACTGGAAGCTTAGTTCCACTTGGAGGTCTTGCTGGTGGGAGGTAACATTTACGTGCTGGTGGAGTCAGATTCCTGAACCAGCTTCAGGTGGGGTTAACCAATCCAGCTCATTATTTGCAATTCATTTTACAGAGTCTGTCTTTTCAGTGTACAGGTAATATAAGATGGTCTGTCATTTTACAAAGAGGCCACAGTTACAGTCTCCTGGAATCATTGTCTTAATGTGGGTTAGAGTTGCTGAATACTTTGCGTGTGTGTGAAAAAGAAAGAGATTCTACAAAGAAATCATTTGACCTTTCTCTTCTGGAGAAAGCACATGTTTAAGGAAGAGTAGATATCTAGGATTTGCTTATTTTACCTCTGGCAGAGCAGTTGGTCTGAATACATGCTGTGTAATGTTAGATCCCTTGGGGATCCCTTCGAAGTATGTTAAACACCATCTACATATTTCTTCTCCTTCCTTTAATGACTTACTGACTTTTATCAATGTATATCATTCCTTTCTCTTCTCCTTTGATGGTAAGTGAATTTGCTTAGCAAATGACTGCCCTATGATGGCCTCTTAGCTCACCTTACTGGGCTTTGAAACTAAACATTTGCTCAAAAATTTGTAAAAGCTACTGTGGTGTTAGCTCAAAGCTTTAAAAGCTTTGCCCATCCTTGGATGAATATGTCTGAAGGCAAAGTAACCGATAGAGGGCTTGATCTGTGATTGCCTCCAGGAAATGGGCAACAGAGACCCTTTGTGAATACAAGCCACTGAAGAGTTAACTCTGAGCTTTCACAGGAGTACAGGCAGAGTATTTTTCTAAACAGAGCTAGAGGCTAAAATCGGGATCAGATACTTGAAGGGAGGATAGGAAATGGCATATGAAATTCATTTCTCCATAGAAGGCTAGCACATAATCTGTGTCCTCTTTTGAAGACCCAGAGCAGTCCTTTTTTGCTAGTAGGGTGCCTCTTCTGAGAGTTTTTCTCTCTTTTGTAGACTTGGTGATTGCAGCCCTTACAAAAGTACATGCATATATGTATAAAACACTTGCCTGACACAGAGCCATATGCTCACCCCGAAGCCCCAGTGCGGAGTCATGTTTTTAGAACAAACAGCAAAGACCCCATTGCCTGTAGTGTGTCATGTCAGTACATGCTCCACCAAAACACCTCCCCAGCCTAGCTCGAGAGGCACCCTGAGCTCTCCCACCCTCTTCAAAGCAGTACTTGGGCATGGGGCAGCCCTGGTGTAGGCAGGGGAACAGAAGTGAAGTGGGTGAAAGTTCAGTACCTTTCACCAGGGATGATGGATCTCAGCCTTAGTGAACATGCCTACCTCCCATTTCTGTGTCTACATTGTTCTCCACCCTCTTTAGTTATTTCAGATAATGGCAGGTTGAGGGCAAGTGGGGGGCAATGAGGGCATGACCTAGCATCCCCCTGGCCTGAGGTTGATGGGCTTCTTCCCTCGAAAGACCCTCACAGGCCCTGTATTTCTGTCTCACTTCCTGCAGTAATTACCATGGCTGATGTTAAGGGCCTGTAATATCCAGTGCATAAATTGCTGTGGCAGAATCATTGCATTTTGTATCCAGTGGGATTAAACTAATCTGTTGTGTTGTGCTGAGAGCTCAAAAAGTAAGAGGGACCCTTTCATGCATTTCAACATCATTTAGTAGAGGTTATCCAAAACTTGTTTCTGAATCTTGCTCTACACTCATAAGATACTGACTGTGAAGCATTGATCCACGATATATTCATGTGGTGTACTGTGCTCATACTGCGCTTAGCAGAGATTGAGGAATGCGTAAACTGATGTCCTTGAGAATGATCTCAGCCTTGGCCTGAAAAACAGTGACCTCTCATAGAGTGAGATGCTGTTATGTTAATTGCTGCTCTTTTAACAGCTCCAGCCGCTGCACTAGATAATTCCCAGGTGTGTGAAATATCATCCTTGTGTCTTGTGTTTCTGCAGCTGAATTAGTGTAACAGAGAGCTTCGAGTGGGCTGCAGACTGAGATTTTATCTTCTCTGCAGCACCAACTCAGATGATTTTTGAGTCCTTGACCACATGCAAAACCTGCCCTTCTGGACGTAGCGATGCTTAGGAGGTGGGGCAGAAGGCTTACCTGGCAATATATTCAGATACTCCTTTGCTTCCAGTTACTTACCGGCTCTCCCTGCAGGAAGGGTCCTACAAGGACCATCCTCCTCTCAAGCAATGGTATTCTTCTCATATTGTCTCTTCTGCTATTCATGGTGTGCCCAGAAAGACAAACAGGACCTTACCCTGTTGACTGCTAAAGAGCTACTTTGGGAAGTCCAGGAGATTAGGTGATTTTCCCCTACAAGGCTTTGCTATGTCTGGTGCTCTGAGTGATGTACCTGTGAGGATGTACTATCTCAAGTTTTGCAGGATGGCCACTCAAAACCAGCTTCAACTGAGCAAGGCAGCCAATCACCTAACTTAACTCAGCAGCAGAGGCTTATCTTTAGTGATCAAACCAGTGCAGAATGTTTTGTTGTCTTGAATATGGCTCTTGCTTAATAAGAACACTGAGTAGCAATATAGATATAGCTCAGGCTTTCAGTTGTAGCTTTGTATTTCTACGTAAATCTCTGTAAATCTTATGCTCTGGCTGAGATCCTGACAATTCGATGAAGCTACAAGCACTTACCCTTATGAACAAGACAGAAAAGTTTTGCCCTGATCCTTCTTTGGTGTATATATGTCTTTTTCTAGCTGATTGCACCAACAGCAGAGGCCGTCTGCCCTCTTGGGTTAGGCTTTAGCTCTGGGTTTGGTGTCATCCCGGTATCACTGTTTTCAGCCTTGAGACTGGCTATTCCATTGGAGACAGCTTTTCTAAACATAATCATCTTAGCTACTTTCCAGAGAAAAAAACAGCTTTCACCAGAGCCCTCTTTTTGTCATTCTGTCTCAATGAAACTGACCTTATTCAAGCTTTTGGAGACCACAGATCCGCAGTTCAAAGCCCCAGGGCAGATGCAGTGCAGTTAAATACCTGATCGTTGAGCAGAACTGACAGTGGATAATCCCCAGTCAGTCAAGACATCGTTTGGTCTTGAGTTGGTTTCACGTACCTCCCCTAAGTTCCAAGAGATATAATGGTCTCCTGGTATTGGCCTGCCAGAGGTGAACTTTATCTGAAGGGAGTCTCCCTTGAGCAGTAACTTATTTGCTACAGTTGAGCTATATCTGGGAACATGTTGATCTTGATTTGACTGACAGGTCTGTGAGTCGGTTTTGTGAGTTCAGCTTCGGAAATAACTGTGTTTGATTCCAAGAATAAGAGTTCTGTTGTCGCTCATGATGCTGGACCTGCTGTCCCCACTCAAGTAATTGACCAAAATAGTCAGCATTGTGAAGATCATGTGTTTTTGAGCCTACATTATTGTGCTTGCAGAAGGAAAACCTCTTTGTATTCTATAAGACTTTAGTGTGTTTGCATGTGTTCATGTTCGTAGAGTGCTTAAGGGGATTAGCAAAAGATCTTTTATCATGGGTAGCTGGCTGAAAGAGATATTTCTAGGAAGTAACTGTCTCCTTAATCTTTGTCCTTTTCCTTATATTGACAATTCTCAATTTATTTTTTCTCCCAACTAATTTAATTTACAACAATTTTCTTAGCGCATCTGAGGATGAGTCTGTTTTCTCTTTGAAGCCTCTCCTGTTGCCTTAACACAAATGCTTCCTTGACTCTTCTTGGTTCCATTGCTATTAAAAGTCATGGTCATCATGAACTTTAAGTTAAACAGGGCTGCATGCAAGAATGCATGAAAAAAAAGTCAGTCTCTCAGAACTTAGGAAAGAGTAGGATTAAAGATGCCTGGTAACCTTAACACAGTCCCTCTGGGTGTTATAAAACAGACTTTGATTGTGTAGTTATATGTGGCTCAAGAGCTTTTCTAACTTGAGCCAAACTAATGCGTAGCTCAGGATGATAGCCAATGTGGCACAGGCTTCAGCTTTCCTTCCATGTTGCTCCCAACATCCTTTCTTTACGCAAGAAGCGCGAGCCCATTCTACATGTGGGAGCATTTCCTACCATGCCTGTGGCATTCCCAGTAGGTTATAAGGGGACGTTTCCTCTCAGGATGCGCTTTCACAGACATTAGACAGCAAATACAGAAAGCAGCATATGGCATTATAATTCCTTTCTTGTCTACCATGTAAGCAATATGGCCTGTAATTAAAGCATGGTGCAAACCTAACATTTCAGGAGAGCTGTAGATAACTGTCTTAGTAACTGAAGGAGAACTCCATGCTTATCCATCCCTAGCATTATTTTTCAGAGCCTAGAAACAGGCTTTCTTTGAAGCAAAATTTTAAGGACACAAGCTGTCTAGCCTTAAATCCCTCTGAAGTGTTGATTTGTTTGAGGCTAATGCTTGCGTATGAAGGATGTGAATGCTTGGTCTGCAGAAGTTACGAGAAGATGTGATTTTGCTGTCACACGTTGCCGATGTGGAATGGACCTCGCATGAGGAAGAGGTGGGCAGTGTGACTGCTCTCAGCCGTGCCTCGCGGCAGATCCGCTGCTGGAGATGGGCAGTGTTGGTGGCTAGCAGGATGTTTGGCACAGGAGAAGGGTAGTCAGATGGTGCTGGCTTTCCTTACTTTCGCATCTGGCTGTCAAAAAATATTCCATAAAGGAGCACTAAAATACATGGACTACTGCCCAAGTATGTGATTGCTGCAGTATCAGAGGATGCCGTATTCTGTTTGCTCATGGAAGTGAATGTGGTTGTACATATCACAGTGTAGGAAAAGCTGGTCCCCTGCACCAGGGTCTGGAGCTAAAGCCGTGATGAACCTGACCAAACCAGAATACTTGTTGTCTTGAACTTCAGTTGACTTAAGTGATTAATTCCACTGACTTTATCACCTCCAGCAAGCCCTTCTCAAACACATCAGCAACCAATTTCAATAAAACTTCATCAAGGAAGGTGCATCCTTCACAAATATGCAATTCTCCATCCCCACTGCCTAGTTTGGGAAGATGGAACCTATGAATTTTTATCTAGCACAGCACTATTTCTCAGTCTCCATCTCCAGTTTGTGGTGACACTTTGGATGACAATGCTTTCCTCAATCATTTCGTCAGCTTTTAAAGGGAGTAGCAATAGGGAAAGATGGTATTCTGGGAGCTACTACTTTGTATGTGACATCAAGTGGCACATACCACATGGCAAGATTCTCTGGAATCACACATTTGCCCTCAAAATGTGGGGATAATTGCATTCTCGTGTGTTGAGAAACTGTATCGGTCATGTAAAGAGATGATGATGATGATTTTGTAAGGGCTTCAAAGATTATTAGCACATTATGAGGGATTAAGTAACTTTTTCTCTTACTTTTTGTAGCTATTTCTAAAAAAGCAGAAGGCACAGTTTTGCAAAGTGGCAGAACAGCTGCTTGATTTTCACAACAACTAAGCATAGGCTTAATGTTAAATGCACACTTAAGTGCATAGCTGCATCAAGATGATGAGCTAAGTTGGAGTCTGATATTTTCTCAAAAATGCATGTAAATAAGAAGACCTTTAATGCATGATCTGTTCAGGTCACTAATTAAATCAGCTGAGTGCCACTTCTTGGATGTGTGCTCTGAAATAGACAGTGCCTGTAATGTCCATCCATACAAACAGCTCCCTTCTCTCTCCTGAATGAAAGGAGAAGCTTATTTCAGCTTACAGGGTGATGCCGGTTGGAGTGCTGAATGTGTAAAATGGGTCTGTGTTACTGGCTATGTCTCTGATTTGATTCTAAATCAGTTGTGATGAGAAGAATTTACCTTTATGAAAAAGACTAAATGAAAATCTGCAATTGTGCTTTGTGAGTGAGATTGAAAAGGAAGCCCAAAATAGCCCAGGACTGCATCTCTCTGTGTAATGGTCAGGATAAAATGGGTATTTAGTATTTAATTTTGGGGGATATGCTGGTAGCAGTGAAAGAGCTTTATGTTTAGACTTGGTATAATCTGCTAAATGATAATTTCCCAGCAAGGAAGAAGTATAGCCATGCAAAATTTGGCAGGATTTGTTGTTGTTATTGTTGTTGTTTCCATGATTGTTTTTGTTGCCAAAAGTCCAGTTGGATCAGGAACATTCTACACACACTGCTGTACCAGACTCAGAGTACAGTAATATACATGGATTGTTGGGGTTTTTTAAGCTTCACCAGGCTGATTTCTAATTCTCTTGTTAACTAAAGTGAGAAGAATTTCTCTGAGGCTGCAGAGCTGCTTTAGTGCAGGGCAAATACTGCTCCTTCCTCTGTAGGGAGAGGAGGACCCCACGCAGGCGTAACGTGGTGATGGGCAAGGGAAGGTCAGATGGCAGGGTAGGAGGTCTGCACCATCTGATACAGAGCTCAGCTCCTTGGGGCTCCTGGCAGGAGGTTTTGAAGGGGTGGAAAATTGTTTCTGGGTTCACTGGCTGTATCCTGAGCTGCTCCGGAGCCTGGCAGAAGGGTCTGCTCACCCTCCACATGTCCCCACCAGCCACCCAGGGTGCTGACAGAGGCTGCTGGCACTGCAGCTGGCAGGATCAGCCGTGCCGGCCCAGCAGCCTTGCGGCTGGAGGTGGAGGCCTCTTGGCAGGGCTCGGTAAGGGCTTATCACGGGTTGCAAGGTTCCACCCTCTCCAAATCCCATGGCACTCTTCAGTGGAATGATGGATGATCTATTCTCAGGGGACCCACCAAACCCACAAACAATGAATAAGCCACTACAGTAAAGCACAGAAAAGCAGCGGGTCAGGTCCTTTTTAGCTTTCTGTAAGGAGACTCTAAAGCTATGATCCAGTGCTTAGGAGGTTCTGGCGGTGTTCACTGAATTTGCTGTGCTTTGGATCCTGTACATTGGAGCTTCTCAAACGTACCATGCCAGCGCCCTTCATTTCCTCCTGCCCACCGAAGGACGATGCAGTGTGGCAGGCAGCAGTAACGCCGAGCTGTAAAGAGCATTCAGAAAGCAGTCAGCAAGCGCTGCATTGCTGTTGTGAACTGCTAGAGATGAGCCTCCGAGTCATCGGATGGTGGTTAAAATAAGGAGAGATGACAGAGGAGTACGAGCCAGATCGGCAGCTCCTGTGGAGCCTTAGTCTGTGTATCGGGTGTATGACGCTTCCTCCCCAGGAGTGGGGGTTAGGTAACAAGGATGGTGCTGTTGATATCCCATCTGGATGCCTATATGAGGGAGGTCATGCAAGTTGCATGAGAAGTCTAGTTCAGATAAGGTATCATTACAGAAGGCTGTTACCACAGTGTGAAACAGGGTCTCGACTACCATGAAACAGGATTCTTTGTAAAGGTTTAGCGTCTAAAGCCCAGTATTACAATGGCATCCAAGTGAGTAAATGTAGGACTGTATCTAGCATGAAGGCTTACCTGCATTGAACTAATTACAGGATCAATATTAAAACATGAATCACAGTTTTGTGTGATTTGTATCAAGAGTAAAGAAATAAATCAAACAGTGTGGAGTTTTTAATCTTCTAAATGCTGGGAAAATGCATATTATTCTCCATATCAAGCGGTAGTAGGAATTGCCAACTGCATTTTGTAGGAGAGGAAAGCTGTGGCTAAGGGTTAACATTCCTTGCCCAGAGCTGCAAAAGCAGTTGGTTGAAGCAGCATTATTCCCAAGTACATTTTTTTTTAAAAATTAAAATCCTGGTTTTCTCCTGGAATGTGCACCCCATCTGCCCTTTCTGACCTTGGTGGGAGGTTGCCAGGATGGGAGACTTTCCTTTTCCAACCACAGCATTGGGGTGCACTCCATCCCGGTGCCTGGATGAAAACAAGGAGGATGCCTCTAGGTTGTCGGTTCTGCTCATTTGGTTTCTTTACCTTTGTGCTCACATGGTTCCCCTTACTTTTGTTTCATTTATTTATTTGCCTTTAACTGTCCATATTATGGTGACTTCTGCCACCTAGTCCTTGGCACCATCCCGTGTGGCATCTCCTGCTGGAGAACCTTATCCTGGGATGTCTTCCTGCATAGGTTCTCCAAAAAACTGTGGTGAGGCAAAAAAAAAAAGCTGATTTCACTTGTTTAACTTCTCACAGTGCATGTTTACCAGACAGCAAGTCATGTGCTCCATGTACCTTCAGAAACCTGCCTTCCAGGCAATGTTGCATAAGGACCTTTTTCAAGAAGCTTCATGGGAATTTCTGAAGTTCACCATGTCAGACAGTGCAGAGGGCTTAACACTGACTCTCAACACTAACTCTGGCATGACTGGGGCCTTGCTGTCCAGCAGCGCCCAGTCTTGGCCTCATTCTTACAAAAATTCAGGATTGTATTTGCATTATTGTCAAAAGCACCCCCAGAAAGATTATGCTTCCTTGTGAGACTAAAAGATGGTAGTGAACACTTTGTGCTTGAGGTATCCAAGGGGGATGTCAGGTAACAGAGGATGGCATTTAGAAAAGTGGATGTTATTTAATGATTCTAATGATACTAGTGGGGGTCTCAGTTATCTGGTCCTCTCTGAGCAGGACTGCTTGTTGGAAAGGTTTTGCACATGTGTTTTGGACTTCTGTGCTTGTATCAATTTGCTTCTAACTGAATAAACAGAAGTTATGACATGGAAGTTACTGGCATTATTGGCTAAATGAGAATTAAATAAAAGGGATATAAGGTACTAATTTTTCAGGCTGAAAAGGAAAGATTGGGGTGGAGGGATGTCCCTAAAGCAATGCTATTTTATCTAATGCCAGCTATGTGAAACGTATCCAAAAAGCATTGATTTTTCCATTGGAGGTTGTACTTCATTCACCTCATTTACCTAAGTATTCTTAAAGGCAAAGACTTGGTAAATTGACGTTGGATAATAAACCACTGGGATTTGCAAGCTATGGTATGCCAGGGTTAACTGACTGGACCTGGGGAAGTATTATCTCCATCCTGCTTCTGCGACTCCCCTGTCATCTTTCATAGCAGTGGAATTGGCACTGACTTGCAACCTGGATTACTCACGTTGGTCTATAAATCATGCTGTTCCTATCCTCAATTCCTCACCGGTCTTCCAAGAATATCTCCCAAACTCCTCCTCCACCCACTTCCTCAGCTGCTGAAATACCTGGGCATAGCAGTGGAAACCACTCATACATTCCTGCTGCTGAAAGTCCTCCCAGGACCACTGGGGAAACTTGCTAGATGGAGAGAGGTTATCACAGCCTAAAGGCAACCTTCAACTTGAGTTTTTGTGAGACTAAATATTTTTTTGTATGTGAGGAAGGTTTATGTGTAGTCAGCTAAAGTCTTTGAGCTCTTTCTCTGCAGGTTCTGTGGGCCAGCCACACTGCAGATCGTTTCATCACTAATCCTAATGACTTGCCAAGAGCACTGTTTGCATTATGCTTTGTGAATATTGCTTTGGGCAAATAACTCCACCATACCAGAAAATTTAGTGCATTAGAATGCATGAGATTTATAAAGGTTTTGATGAAAAGGTTAAAATGATGGGCAACGTCACCTATTTTTCTTGGTGAAAACCCAAAGACCAAAAAGACTTTTAAACTCAAATGTGTTAACAGTATAAATCAAAACATTTTGGTTTTATAGCAGAGAGAGCAAAAACCTTGGGATTTAACAGCAGGCAAAGAGAGCCAGGCTCCACACTCTGGCTCAGAGATGAACTGCTGTGGCACAGATTGCTTCCCTGCAGCTTACCCCCCTCGCCTCCAGACCAGGATGGCCGTATCCAAACCATCCAGATGGCCCAGGTTGGGGCAAACCTTTGAACCATGCCCAGGGACTGTCTGGGAGAGGGGCTGCACGGCACTGACCATGGGGATGGACAATACAGAGCAGTGCTCAGGTGCAGGGATAAGTTTGTCCAGCCTGATTGGTATATAGAGTAACTTTGGACTTGAATTGCTTTCAGCTGAAAAAGGCTGGCATATTAGTGCACTGAATTAGGTAGCTTCATCAAGTGGTCTCAGTGTTTAACCCATTTTACTATGACTGCACAGTGTATAACATACTAATGGCGAAGTAAACTTTCCACCACTACCTTGGAAGAAAGAGCAGGGCAGGACAAACCTTTCCAATCACCCCAAGTCTTGCTATGCTGTTGGATCATTTTAATCTAAGAAACTCATCCTGTCAGTCAGCTGAGAGCATAGGGGTAATAACAAGCAGATCACAAAGGGATGTTCGATGTAGCTGCTAAACGGATGAAACCCGACATGGGGTCACAGTTACAAGAGGTGAAGCATAGTGAAGGTCTGTTTTAATTACAGCAGTCAAATATGGTGGTAATGGACAACCTTATAAATCTCTCTTAGACTTAGGTTTTTCATTACGTTTTTAATGAAATACTGATTACCCTGTGCTAATTGACATGAACCCTGAGCAGACAGAAGCAAATGAAAACAATCTGGCAACTGGCTGCTAGCATGCATTGGTATTTCCAGTCCTTCCTCACTCATTGAATGCAGGCTGGTGGGACGCCAGGGATGAAGCGAGGTGGTGGCAATATTACAGGGTCTGTTCCACGGGTTTCGCTATTTAAGGTGTTTGCCATCTTTTTCCTTTCTTCCTCTTCTATTTGCAAATTAATGGAGTTCATTTCTAATACCTGCTTCACTTACATTTTTGTTCGCTGACTTGCCTGGGCAAGCAATGATTTTAGGCAGCCAAGTAAAATAGAGTTGTCCTCATGTCAACTGTTGGTGAACAGATTTTGTATCTGGCTTGGTGGGATTTCATGAAAGTTTTTCAAGTTCAGTTCCTGTTTATGTCTATAGGGGGTCCCTGCTTGCTTCCAGGAATAGGATTTTGTACAAACTTAACATTTTTGTTTAAGATAATCAGTATATTGTATTTATGGTATGTCTATAGATGAAATGCAAGTACTGGATGAAATATTTCTATCTAATTCTGAGGGTAGGCACCTGACAGCTTTAGCAAGATTGACCTTTCAATAGGACCCCTAGTCCTTAGGATTGACTGTCAATTAAGTGATTGCTTTGGTTTTAAGTGAAGATTTTTATCCTAGGCACATAAGCCCAAGTTTCATCTTGAATCATCTTAACTTGAGTTTCAGAAAGTCAGGTTAAAAGCCCAATGCTTGTTGAAAATTAAGCTACTTAATTTATCTAAAGTTGATTTTTGATGGTTTGTTACCCACTTTATAATATATAGGCCATTATCTCTTGCAGTGTAAACACCGTGGAAAATGTCACATTTAATAAAAACTATGACCTCATTCTCAGCCTTACTTTAAATGAGTTTCATTATTTTACTCAATATTATTTATTCATGTATTCAAATATATTTGTGCAGTGAAGGCAGAGATATTTTGATTAATTCAAAGACTAAATGCTCTGTACGTCTCATCCAAATTGCAAAAAAAAAAAAAAAAAAAAAGGTAAAACTCTCTTTGTATTCTGAGGGCTAAATGCATCATCAGAATGTAATGAATGCCGCTGCTTGTGCGCAGTCAAGTGAGGATTCATGTTATCAGGAATCTCTCTCTGTGGCTTTTATTATTATAGAAAAAATAAAACTCAGCACATGGGTTATGTATCTGTTTGATGATTATTTACAGACCCCATTTAAATGGGAAGAAGTAGAGTAAGTGGTCAGATAAGCCATGCCAGTTACTCAGTTAGGTTTTGCGGGATGACTCCAGTATTTCTTTGCTATTATTTCTATAATTCTACCAGCTTCACCTTTCTCGATTGAAATTTAATAATTAAAAAAACCAAACCTGCAAAGCGGGAGAGGTGGGATTTTCAAAAGGCACTTGCCATTGTATTAATTAATTTCCCACTGAAGTGGGGAGTTAATCTCATTGACCTGACTTTGGTGGGAGCAGAGCTCAGGCCAATACTCAGCACTATTAAACGCGCAGCGCAGCAATGTGTTGTAAAGTTTGCACAGCTTGACAGTATATCCAGGCTCCAGGAATTTGAGCACGCTAAGACTTCAAAGGGGCTTCGGACCATGTCTGTTATTTTCAACTAAAATCACTCATAGAATTTCCATAGACTTGATTTAGCTTAGGAAAAAAAGCCTGGTGACTTTGGTTTCTCTTTGTTTTAATACATGTTTAGGGCAATAGATGTACTTTCTGTCCCCTTAGTGCTGCAGCTGGGAGTCAACCCAAACCAGGGCATTCGCTGGCCCCTTTGCAAAGGTCCCAGACAGAAACCCGATTTGCTGTGACCAACCTCGGCGTGCCCAGCCGGGTCTGGTGACGAGAGTGACAACGAGGGTGTAGCAGCCATGGGCTCTTCTCCAGCTCATGCACAGTCTACCCAGGGCTGAGGTCTGGATGCTCAGGGGCCAGGAAACCTCATTTTGTACCACCCTGATCCTGCTGCTTCCCCTGTCTGTCCTGTGGTTCCCAATTGAAAGGGAGAAGCTGGTATAGCACTGCAGAGAAATTCTGTTAGGTGGTTCCCCACATAGTGAACCTGACCTACCTACCACATCTGTGGGATGTACTCTGGATACTTCCACGCAGCCTGCTGCAACGCAGGTTGCTGTGCATGTCTCTGGTGCTAGGCCCGGTTGCGTACGGGGCTGCCTGCCAGAAAGGCTGGTAATTTAGATTGGACCCTCTTCATGGATACGGCTGGAAAAGGATCCAAGGCAGTGGAAAACCAGTGCCTGTTTGCTATGCAGTGTTGTGCAGAAGGACTGTCAGTGTCATGGGCCAGGTGTTTCCTGAGTGTCTTCCAGAAAACAGCCTTTCCAACTGCAGGGCAAAAATTTCACTCTCAGATCTCTGCACCCATCTTTCTCATGTTGTATTCAGTCCCCAGGAGGGACCTCATTGACATTAAGTGATCCTCTGTGCATTATGGATCTGAAAGCAGAAATTTTGTGCTCGGATTGCCAGACTGTGCAGACAAAAAGATGACAGCCTGCTGCAACCTTGTACAAGTCACTGGTAGAAACGGGGTTTTTTTGTTCTGGTTCTCCGTAGATCAGCCCTTAAGCACCAGTCTGAGGGTTCCCACATGCCTGCATGCAGCACCAGGCAACATTCTATCTTGTAACAATTTTGTACCACAATATGGAAATTAATGTAATTCCGTAATATGGAAATTTCCAGCAGAGGTACCTGTTCCCCTCACCTATGGTAAGGCATCTCTAGTCATACCATTTTACAGACGTGCTGTAGTTCATCTGAACCATGAAGTGCAAAGCAGCTGATTTTTTTGATCAAGGTGTAAATTAGAATATTGTAATAAGAGCATTTTTCTTTCACTTAAAATATGTGTATTTCTGTATTGCATTAACAGGATTCTGCATTACACTAAATAGTTTTAAACATATGAAGTGCGACCAGGCAGTAGCTGTCTAATAGTAGATTCCATAAGCTATATTAATGAGTTGAAAGTATCCATCTGTCTACTAAGGCATGTCCTTCACATGGGATTTGCCCAAAGTAAGAACTTTCTGTTCCAAAAAATCTGGTTACAGAAATTGGATTGTTACTGAGAGCATGAAATGCTGCCTTGGCATAAACTACCCATTGACTCCTGGTGACTGAAGAGGCAGAAAACATGACCTGCAAGGTTGGGAAAATGTCTTCAGGTCAGAATTTACCAAAGCTCAATGTCTGTATTATGTTCTTCAAAGCAAGAGAGCTTAAAACAAACACCAGCACCGCAGGAGGCGCCTGCAGAGCACTGTCAGGTCTGTTGATCTAGACATCAAATTCTTCTCACCTGTTTGCAGTCCTCAGTCACATCACCATGTAAACTTTCAGGACTGGACTCATGCTTAGGATATCAAAGTCATTGCCCTTGTCATTTTTTAATTCCTCCTGTGTGAAAATTTTGTTGTGAAACTTAATAATAAAACCTGTGGGCAGCTCTCCTAATACTATAAATCTCCCTCCTGTTAGCGAGTCATCTGCTGAGCCCTCAGCAGGGTGCATTGCATCCTGCAAAAATTCTCATAACTTTCTCAGGTGGATATTTTCATGATAGCTACTAGACAATTCCCATCATTTGAGACTGATGAAACAGAGCAGCCCTGTAGAGACATAGAGATTGGAAACATTTGTAGATTTTTTTTTTGGTTTTTTTTGTTTTGTTTTTTTTTTTTTTTTTTTTTATAAATTTTTTTTTTTTACAAAAGTCTGCTGTGCAGTCCCTCATTATAAAAAGTGTCACTTTTCTCTGAAACTGCTGTTGATGCACTAGCCCTAAGGCATTTGAAAGAAAACCTTTCATACCTGGATTTGCAATGAAAAGAATGTTGCCATGAAGAGGCGAAGCATGTTAATGTTATTTGTTTTGTATTCTCACTGTTGCTCATTTTCTTTGTCTTTTAATTTGGGTCTGCTCAGTTTCCCCATTACTTTTTATTAATTATTGGAACAGCACTTACTGGTCTCAGCTAGCAATCAGTCCTTCATGGCTTTGGACATGGCACAAACACAGTGGAGGAAATTCTGAATTCCTTGAAGTCATTGACAAATTTGACATTAATTTTCATATGGCGCATGATCCAAACCACGGTCTTCTTGCAGTGAAATGTGGACACAGTAAAAAATTGTGCTGTGTTTAATTCCAGCCTTGTCAATGGCAAACTCATTTTTCATTGAGCGTTGAACTCAGTAAGAAAATTGAGAAGTGTGATGCAGAAAGGGAAACATTGGACTAGAAACTGGGAAACCTTTATTTTCATTGTCTTGCTACTTTGGTAGATTTACTGCTTGCAGAAGCTCCTGTTAATGATACGAGACCAGGACACTGTTTGGTGTCAAAGCTTGGCTCTGCCACAGACTCACCATGTCAGCATGACCAAGTTTCACATTTATTGAACAGCGATAACGTTTACGTGCTTCACAGTGGGACTGAGAGTTTGTAATTGTGGGGACCATGTGTGCCCCTACACAGACATAGGCTGTCTGCTTTTTCACAAATACCCCAAGTGAAAGGCTGCTGCTTTATGTTTGGATGACAAATGGGTTTGGTCTAGTCATGTTTTTGTTGGCATTCACCTATTCATTGTACAGCAGTGAGAGCACTGCTGAGTGTTCTTCTTTAATCTCTAAGTAAAATATGTGTTTTCTCTATCTGTAGGTCTTGCTAGGTTAGATACAAAAGATAGGTTAGTGTGACTAACCGTAGTGTAAATTACTGTTGTCTAGATTTAGACTTTTAAGAACTGAGTCTGGGAATAGTCTGTGGTTTCTCTACTTTGTTGAGCCGCAGAGGGAGCAAGCTTGCATCATGCCTGATGACCACGATCAGAACTACTTGAGTGGTTTCTTTGATATAATTAGAGCTTGCTTTTAGTTTTAATCACTTGCTGGACCTTTAAAAGGTCCAGGAGATGAACTGATTTACAAGTCCTCTCAAACTTCGCATAAGGTTCAGGAGGGCCATTAATGCACAGAAGGCAGGGCCATTAAAAAAAGCAAAATGAGGGTATCAGCATGTACATTTTAAAAACACATCTATAAATTTTCCATCCCAAACTGTATTTGTTATTCTTTGCAGTAGCTGTATAGCTGTGAGCTGCCTATTGAATGACTCTAGCGTCCCTGAACATAAAATTTTGTTGCGTAAATAATTTCAGAAAGTGTTTTCTTATGGTGCTAGTGAATCTTTTTAATTGTCCTGTCTCTACCCACCCCATCTGATCTCAGATTCAGAGCTTTTAAATCTCCATGAAGTGATACGTTACGTCCCTAGCTGCAATCCCACGATTTCACATATCCACGCATTTCATTTATTTTGTTAATTTGGCAGCAAACCCGTCAGATTGGCCAGTTCTGGGAAACCAGATGGTTAGAAATGCTCAAGGGTCCATGAGTCACAAAACATCAGGGCTGGTTTGCCACAGACGTGTTCATGAATTTGGCTCTTCCAGCGCGGCTGAGCTCAGAGGACGGGTCACCACCGCTGCCTCCCCCAGCTTCGGGGCTCCCTGGAGTCCACGTCAACCACAGCTTCGGGCCTGTCTGCTGGCTGTCCAGGTGGTTGGGGTGGCCTTGAGAGGGCGAAGGGACCTGTCGCTGCTCCTTTCCAATGGCACAACAGGGAGAATCGGGGTCCTCGGTGGTCTCCTCCTCTGCCACGGCTCCTCGCAAGGGATAAGGGACAGCTCGGAGCCCTGCTCCAGCTGCACGTACTGCTGCCATTGATGGTGGCGCTGGATGAGGATGTTCACCAGCCAACGCCACAAAAAATCATCAGGAGTCAAGCACAGTTCGTGGGTTTTCTATAAAAAAACTAATTATAGACTTTATCGCTGAGTGCCAAATCCATTTTCCCCTCTTCTGGGAGCCATTCAATAAACTTTATGTTCTGAGGTAGAGCAAAACTGCCATAGTTTAATGCAGTGTTTTATGTGTCTTCCCTGCACTCTAACACCTGATTTTTGCTAATAGCCCAGTGTGGATTTTCTTTTTCTTTCTAAATTATATTAATAGGCTTGAAATGCCCCATGACCTGGCTTTTCGCTCTAGAGGCTTACTCCTTCTTCCCTGGGAAGAAGCTGGTATTTCCAGGAGCAGTTGCCTGTACAGATTTGTCACCTGGATGGCCATGGGCTTGGGGTGGGATCAGGCCAGGTGTCATCCCTGCTGCACTGTCATGCCCATGCAAACCAAAGAGATGAAGGTGGGTTAGCATCATCCTCGCTCAGCTGCCCCTGTGGGACACTGTGCCCCCTCCCCTGACCGTGCCAGGTGGGGTGAAGGAGCCTGCAGCACCCCACACAGTCTTGACCCAACTTTGCGCTGGCTCAGGGTAAGCATTCTTCAAGTCAGTGCTGGGCACCAAGGGCTGCTCCCATGAAGCGGTTTGGCTCTCTGTGCACCATGAGTACCCCGGGGTGAGGACATGCTCACTTCTTGCTGGAGCAAACGCTCTTTCAAACATGGTCGTTTGTGAGGAAGGGATGCCACAGTTTATGTGGTGTCCCTAACTCCGAGCCTGGGGACCCAGGCTGCAGTTACACCATCTAAAGGCCTCAATCTGGGAAGTGCTATTAAAGAAAAGAAATAGTGCAGAAGGTAAGATTTTCAGATGATTAGCATTTATGTTTATACTCCTTTCACAGAACCATAGGACTTTGTTAGTGCAAGTCCTTGGGCATAAACCAGAGCAAACCATGCCTGGAAATGAAAACCAACCCTACCTAAAATGAAAATCCCATCCAAGAAATGAACCCACAGAGAAACAAACTCAGAATTGAGGCTGTCACAGTGGTTTTCATTCAGCCTTTTTTAACTGACCCATTTCCACATTCATGATCTTCTGGCCATGGGTACATCTAATGGAAAAAAAAAAAGGAAACATAAACTTCAGCAGAATATCAGAAGAAATGCTTCTAAACAGAGAGGTGCACCAGGATTATAAAACATTTTCCTCCCCAAAAGCAAATGGGCTTTAAAAACAAGACTAGACAGTGCATTGAATACGGCACACTGTGATACTCCACAGCAGAAGGAGGATCTCTAAGTGAAAACATCTTTTCTAGCTCACACCTGTGATGGGGGAAGATTTTCAAAGGTTTTAAGAAGCCATTGGTGCAGTAACTCCCATATGCAGTTTCAAAAATAGTCATCTCCATTACACCGCAGGTAACACCCCCCAATGCCCCACGCCAGATTTAGGATGTACCATTGTCCTCTACCGAGCAGAGAAGCTGTGCAATTTCTGGCAGTAACCCTTCAGCCCTATAACATGTCTCTGTGCCGTTGAGTGAGCAGTAGGATTTCTTTAGGGGGTGATAGTGGTGGTATGCAGCTCTTAATAACATCAGAAATTCCCAAAGAGTCAAATCAAAAGCTTTTGGAAATCGAGGAAATTTTTTATTGACTTCACTGGCTTTTGGATCAGGCCTATACAGGTTTTTTTTTTGTTTTGACATTGCCTGAGAGAGGGGAATTGGTTTCATGATAGTACAGCATCAGATTTCAGGCTCTGCATCTTGTTTTTTTTTAATTCAGAACAATTCTGCTTTTATTAGGTTTGTGTTATCTCTTATTTTACTCCAATCTTTTTTGCATTTCATAAATATTAATTCTGCAGTCTCTTTTGTTTAGTAGTTTTCATCTATCACAGGCTTTTCTGTTTTCCTTTCCTCTTCCATCCCAGAGAGATGTCATCCTCTACCATCAAAAGGGAGAGCCTCTCAAAGGAAGCTCTTCAGCCCAGAGATGTAAGAGCAATATTTTTACTACATATCATTTTTGTTTTCCTCTCTGTGTTCCTTCCTCTTCACTTTCTAATGCCAGAGCCAGGCTCTGATTTCACTTGCTTCCTTGGAGCGGACTGTAATGCTTTAAAAACTTGTCCACCAACTTTTTTCTCCTGTCATCCGTGGACAGCCATTTTAGACCATTCATTCGTCTTTGTACCAATGTCGAGGTATCGGGCTGCTTTACCGGATGCCATTCAAACCCAGAGAGCTGTTCCCAGGCAGCCTGTGGCTTTGTTACATTGTTGGTTTGGGTTTGTTTTTTTTTTTCATGGAATTACTCAAACTACTTGTTTTCCTTCATGCTTTCCTTCACCTTCTCTATTGCGTTTCTAGTTGGTTTTAACGCAGATGAGTAGGAGTAAGATGTGGTAGGCTGAAGCAGGTAGGCAGAGTTGTAGTACTTCATTTCAGCTGTACCCACTAACCAGCCTCTTAATGCTACTTCTCTAAATTGGACTGGTTTGGCTTAATATTGTCCACCTATTCCAGGTAAACTATGTGCTTCTCACGTCTCTGTTTCTTGCAGTGAACCCAGTGCTTTTCCAGAAAAATTCAAATGCTGCCTTTTACTTCTTGCCATGACCTCTATAGATCCATGAACTTTATGTTTTCTTCAGTAACATACAGGTTGATTTTTCAGGGGTGTGGCAAACACATATTATCAAATTAAAAACAGACCAACACACGTAACCCTCCTTTTTTGTACTTTAAATGATCATTTTTAATCCCAGTACAACATCTTGGAGTGCTCTGACTGTACTGAACTTTGATGACTTTCATTAGATCTCCATGGCATATAAGATAGTTCTTTTGACAAATGGAAAAATACAAATGTTGCTGCAGTACATGCTATACATTTTCACAACAGGCAGTGCCAAGTGTCTGCTATTAATTTCTCATAGACACTAACTTGATATGGAAGTTACACCCAATGGTGAGTTTCACAAGTGTTGGTCAGGAAAGAAATAACAAAGAGGGAAAGGTATAAGTCTAAACCAAATGCTTTGAATATTTGTAATCTGCTGATACCAGCATTCTTCACTGCCACAATTTCTCCACCTGAATTTTGAGACTCCAGTTTAATCCATTTACTTCACCTTTATGTAACTGAGAGGACTAGAAACTTCAGGGAGGACAAATATTTAGAGAGATATTTTGTTCTGAAATTCTCCCAGAGAAGTACCAGGAACCAGGGCTGAAAAATAAACCCCATCCCCCATCTTAAAATACGAGCAGAATCACACGAAATTGAACATGCTGGTAGCATTGGGTTGCCTTGCCTTGAACCCAGCAGAGTTGCGCTTAAGGTGTTGGGAGAGGACAAGGTTCAGCTTGTGAAGATGGTAGAAGAATGCAGCAACACTGGACCGTTTCTTTGTGGCTTGCTTCTCACATCTGGAAAGCAGGGATGATGCATTATGCTTTGAAGTTTACAGATGGAAAAAGACCCGATAAGTACTGAGTGTTATTTTTATCCCAGACCTCAGTCTGCAATAGTGGCTCCAGATGCAGCTTCAGGAGGAATTATCCATCCTGCCAGCACCTGCAGATCCCTCTGCAGTTTATCTGAGGTTTATTTGGGAACCAGCATTTATTCCCATTGAATGTGTACATCTGTTGCCTTCAGTCCCTAACGAGGCAGGTCATGGCTAGAATATGCCCATATTTTAGCGGACTCAGGACTTCTCCAATACCTCTCCGTAGGGAGCTGAGAGATCTCATAGTACTTCCAACAAGCTGCAATTTTAGGACACAGTTGAACTCCTAAGATTTACTGATCTTAGTTGATCCACAAAAACTAAGTGGGGAGGGGAGAATGAGAGGGGCCCAATCCTGTCTGCAATGTTACAGTGAGTGAAGAGGGAACAAAAAGTATTATTAGGCTAATATGTAGGCTCTGCATAACCTAGCTGGCTGTTCAGCAGTTCAGTTTTTCTCAGCTAATCTCAGCAAGTGTTTTCTCCTCCTGGAAATGGTATAAGCGAACCTGTGGTTTATGTCTGCTCAGGTGGTCCTTCTCTCTCTGGAGCTGCAGACAAGAGCACATGAATCATTAAAAGCGAAACAGGAGCAGATGTTCTGCATCAGGTTTAAACTAGTAGTGTATGTAGCTGCTTTATCTCAATCTACTAAGTACTATGTGTATTTTGGAGCAGCCTCTTACTCATCCTGTTTAACATTCATGTCTTCCTTTGAAAATGTTTGCATCTCCCCGCTCTGCTCCCAGCCCTCCATGGGTTTGAAAGTTCAACTTGAGCTCTAGCGGTATTGAGTGCAGCTTGCAAAAGGGATGCTGGAAGGTTTAAATGAAGAGCAGCCGAGGAGAGTGAGGAAAGAGCAGTGAGAGGCACAAGTGAAAAACAAGTTCAGGCAGAATGAAGAGTTAAGGCTAATCTTAAAATAACTGGGATTACCTTGGTCCCTGTATTCCATTAACTAGGGGCTGAGAGAACACAGTGGTGTTAATAAGGTGAGCGAGTGACCACTTCGGAAGAGCGCTGGGGAGAGGGACTAAAGTTGGGGGCTTGCACTTGTGTGTGCATAAAGAGAGGTGATGGTGAGCTGGGAGAAGAGGGCACCTGGGAGGACAGAAGAGAAGTTGAATGAAATTACAGTTTGTTCCTGGAAGCAGTGAATCCCACGTACTGCTTTCCCTGGTAAGCAAAGCTTACTTTTAAGCAAACAAAGCCAGAGACAAAGTTAGGTCATGAAGCAGGAAGAGTAGGTCTCTAAAAACAGTAAGAAAAGTTGGGAAGAGGCTTTGTGAGACTTCCCTGCTCATGCTATCTGGGATACATAGCAGCTGGAAGATACACATGGGAATGGATTACAGGAATGGATATAGGGTTGCAGACACCTGATCAAAAGCATTTAAGTGTGGTCCTTGCAAATGGACCTTTACATGGTGACCTGCTCCAGCTAGTATTAACCTCCAGAAGGGATTTAGAAACAACAGGATAAGCAGACTTTCATGAAATCAGTTTTATATTTGAAATGCAAAACTGAAAGGGTTGAGAGCAGTTGGATGCTGTTGTTAATCTCTAGGTCAGCTGTGCTGATGCATCTCATAAAAGGCAGGATATGTTCAAAGAGCAAAATCCACTGTTAATTATCAGCATGTGTGGGGGAAGCATTTGTGCCATGGAAGCCTCCCCATGGGGTGAAGGGCATGGCAGCGCTTGGCAGCTCTCCCTGCCTTGTGAAGATGGGTCCTGCAGTGGGCAACGCTGGGGGTTGGAGGAGGAACGATTAGCTCTTCCTTCATGGATCCAGTGGGTTTAAGTTACTTCACAGAGAATCTAAAACGACAGCTCTCTTAGCTGGAAACTGTAATTTAGGTTCACTTCTCCTGTCAGGAATATCAGCTCTTCCCTCACTATGTGAACTTGTGACTTTTCCCTGCCCCTAAATCCACATCATCTGGCAGCTCTGGAGAAGGACAACCTCTGTTCAGTAAGCCAGAGCAGCATCAACTCCCAGGGTTTCTCAGGAGCCATCAGGTACCTCTGCTGTCTTGATTGAAATCGTCAGCAGGGTGACAGCAGTTCCAGGTACTGACTGGCTGTAGGCACCATGGATGCTTCTCAGACCACCCTGCTAAGCAAGATAAGCAACAGTGCATGCTTTCCCTCCACTGTGCTCCTGGATTTTTTCAGTCCCACCTACTTACCCATGAGAATGTCTTTCAGTGCTTCAGTACTGCCTGGAAGGACCCATGCACCCTGGTCTGTGACCCACATAAGCCAGTGTGCCATCTGGGTGCTTACCGCTGCGATGTAGGCAGGGATGTATATATGCATATGCATGTGTATGTGTATAGGGAGATGTATGCATTCCTGCTCAGCTTACTAGCATTATTTGTTTATCAAAGAGAAAATAAGCAGCTTATAAAAATAAAAAGCCCTGAGAACAGTAACAGGCTGGTAAGGGTAGGCAAGCAGAAGCCAGTGGTAGCTGGAGGTGTTGATAGCCAAGCAATAAGTTACCCCCTAAGTACGTTTCCAAGGCTGTAATACTAAAAAGCAGCACAGTGGGTGTAAACCGCCAGGCTCTACATTTTACCTGTGCTGAGGGGAAGCTGCCTGTGCAAGCAGCTTAAGGCAAAGCGCACCCCTCTGCCGCGCAAGGAGCCCCGTGGGAGGTGGAACAGCGCTGGGCCTGTGTGCAGGACAGAGCCGTCCTGTTCCCTGCCCCGCAGGAGAGGGCACATTTCCATCGAGTGCACACTCTTGGCTCCCGTCACCCGCATAGCTGAATGCCTCAACTCACTCCTGGCCGTCAGACCGTGTCCCTTCGGGCCGCAGGGCTGCGGGTTGGCACCTCTTCGCTGCTCGCCTTGCACTGTTGCTTAGGAAGAGGGGATATCTTCCCCATTTTTTGGTGCCCTCCACACTCACAAACGCCATGAGTGCCTGCCTAGCACTGCAGTCAGCTCAGGGGCAGCGAGGACCCGCTTTGGGGGATTTTGCATGCAGAGCAAGAGCTAGCTGAAAACTTGGTCCTGGAGCTCCTTTTTCTTCTGGTCTTTGCTGGCACGCTCAAGCTGCAGGTGGGACAAGGCGGGTGACAATGACACGAGAGCAACGAAGAGGGAGCCAGCCCTTTCACCAGATAGAGAGGGAACTGATGAGAGGCTGGCGCGCACTCAGCATCCGTGAAAGGAGCAGAGGGCAAGGAGGCAGCTCTTGGCTGCAGCCAGAGAAGGATCCCAAAAGCAAGAGCTCAGAGGGGCCTTTTCTGCTCATCTTCTTTGGGAAGTTTAAAAAAGAATGAGCATTAAAAAAAGGGAAAAAAAGATGCTGTGCCGTTTCTTTCAGGTTGTAGTTGAGGGAACAGTTTAAAAAAAATAGCTGCCATTTAAAGAAATACTAAGAATTTGTTCTTCTATTGTAAATTAGCATTTAGTATGCAGTCCCTAAATGGATCTGTTATTAGATGAGACAGAGAACGCTTAGAAATCACAGTAAACACAGCTGTAGAGATGAGGAAAATTAACAAGGCATCTTGCTAATAATTGTACCTTCCAGTTGTCTTAAATCACTGATGAAAGTTACTTTTAACATTGCCCTCATGCTCTGACATAAGAAGGCTTAATGCAGCAAGTCAGATGCTTAGCAATACAACCAAGACACTTGTAGGTTTGTCAGGATGTAAAGAAGATTACCTAGATATGTTTTCTGTTCTTTTATTGCTGTGCTGAGGTCTCGCCAGCTGCAATTTAGAGAGACCCAGGGAGATGGGGGGTTTCCAGTGAGGGCCTGGTGGTTAGATCTGCAGAGCGTTGGATGTTGTTGTCTGTGTAGAGCTGGCATAGTGGATGGAGCACACTGGCATTTGGGAAGAGGCGTTGGTGGCCAACAGAGAGGGCAGCCTTATGCAGATGCTCTTTGCCTCCCGGAGAAGCCTGTGGTGGAGTCATTTGTGGTCAGCTAATGGCAGTGAGTTTCTTTTGGTGCATGAAGACTGAAACATCTGGGTTTTTAACAAAATCAGAAAATACTGAAAAAGCAAACAACTCCTTCTCCTGTGTCATGGTACATCTTCAGTCTTTTGCTTTGGTCCCTCTTTGGGCCCAGTCCTGACAGCGTGGTTGGACTAAATGACTGCTGCTGGCTTGTTTGGGGCTGAGCATCCCTCAGGGTTGGAGTCACTGATATTTATCTCAAGGTAGAAGAAATCAGACCTAAGAAGCTATTGTTGAAACAGGCTTTCCGTGTTAATCCAGAATCTTATTTCTGTACTACGTCATTCTGCAACAGGAAGATTTCCTGGGAAGCCTGTTGTAATTAAGATTATAAATGGATGCTAGCATTTTAATAGAAAAGGCCTTTTGTCTTTTCAAGCAAGGAGTCATCTAATTCTTTTTGTACAGCAGCAGAAAGGTAAAGTTTCCGGTTAACTGTAATTAAGGCTGTGGAGAATGAGCAACCCTGGTTAGTTGCCTTCTGTGAACACTACTAGTGAGCAGCACGGACAAATGTGCCAGGAAAAGTTACCTTGGAACAGCAAGGTTTAGTCTGAGCAAAATACAACCTCACCAAGGGGAAGTAAAAGAAATTCAATGTTAGTTTGTAAGAGTTTAGTTGAGGAGAAGAAAATCCATTATCTAAAGGATTTAGGTATTTTGCTAGTCTGTGTCCAGATGAATTCATTCAAATCATTACAAGAAAAAAAAGAGTCATACTGAGACAGGAGATGAAATCTGTTCTTGTTTCTGCCGCTGACCTGCTGGGGATGAGACCAGCTCTGTCTCCTCTGTTTCCTCTGGTCCTTCGCACCGTCCGGTTAGACAGCAAGTGAGCTTCACGGGGGAGAGCTTACAAGAAGCGTTATACACTGTCAGGCATGATCACTCCTACTTCCAGCGTCTTACCTTAAAAAAACCCAGCATTTCTTGGTGGGGGCCTGAGCCTGTATCCCTGGCTTGCGGGAGTGGCATTCACCTGAAGTGCTCAGAGATGTCAGAAGAGGACAGGGACTCAACATGGCTAAACACGGTTCCCCTCTCCTTGAGCTGGTTGCTAAAGCCCGTGCATTATATGTAAAGAAACCAGCTATGCAGCAACTATCTTCTGTTTTTCCTATTTGGGTTTTGAAAGCTTTGGAGCAATATTGGTGTGTTGCACGCTGAGTTAAAAATTGGAAACATATTACCCTGATTTAGCATGGGACTGAGTAAATTGTATTCAGTTAAAATAGCAGATATCCTGCTGAGAAGAAAATAAGTGTTTCTACGTGACTGTGTGACACCTAAGCTGCAACCCAGAGGTACAGGAGGAGGATTTGTGTTAGTGAGAAATCCATTAGCATCAGCTGCCAGGTCAGAGCTGCTGGGGTGAGCAGGGCACGTGTGTCCCAGGCAACTCCAGGCGTTCAGGCCTCGTGCATCTCCTCCACCGTGTCCTGTGCAGGGTCTCGCACGGTGTCTGTCGTGGTGGTATCTGAGCTCCTCTCTGGTCTCTGCCCACCCCATAGTTTGATGTTGTTGCCTTTTCCTGAGGGAGGTTTCATTCAAAGCACTAACTGGCCTCTCTGCATGTGTGGCTCTGCAGCATTTGCTGAAAGCCTTCTTCCTGAAGTGTGTAAAGTACCTAGGTTTGCAACAGTGAGCTTTGCTTCCAGAAGCCACTGTCCCAGGTTCATGAAGCTTGAAGGACCCACAAGGAGACACCTGCCCACATGGTTGGATCGTTTGGGTCCCTCTGACACCTTCTTGGACAGGTGGAGGTTCCCAATGCTGGAGATTCCTCACTGTTTCAGGACAGACATACCTTATCCTTTCTGTTGGGGTTTTTCCTACATCTAAACTGAGTCTCCCTTGTTTAGCTTTCTTACTACTTGTCCTAACCACAGTTGAGTCCAGACAGAAGATTATTCCCTTCCTCCTTGTGGAATTTCTTATGTATTGTATTTACGTATCTACTTTGTCCTGTTTCCCCCCTCCACCCAGTTTCTCTCACCCCTACTACCACAACTTCTTGCAACAGAGAAATAAATGTCATTTTTTCCATTGTCCCCTAGATGCCAGCTACGTTAAAATGCAGTTTGTTACTCTGTTTTTTAAGGGCTACTCCCAGCTCCACCCAGGCTGACTCCATGCATCCCCAGCCCAGTGCTCCTCCTGGTGCACCATGTGCAGATGTCCATGGCATGCCTTTTCCTAACCAGTTCTCAAGCCCCTTCTTGAAATCCACGTCTACAGCTCCCACAGTAGAGATGTAATAGCAGAGTACAGCAGCTACAGGTCACTCCCTTGGCTTTGAACTTCCCAACACACGTGCTTGTCTCTTGGGTTGTCCCAGTTTGTGATTCATCTGTGCCTTGATTGCAACCTGGGAGTCATGAGATAAACTGTGGAAGTCCCTTTGACCCTATCTATAGTCCCTGGTGACTTGGAGGCAGTTCTGCAAGACCAGCCCTTTCCCAAGCAGCTGCAGCCAGCAGAAGTGTATCCTCAGGAAGGGGCTTTCCCAGGCAAGGCTGGGTGCAGTCGGTCCCCCTCTGCCAAGAAGATCGAGTGCAGCCTCTTGTACTCTCAGATGTGCCATGCTGTTGTGTCCCACCGCCAGGTCCCCACTCCCTGTCCTCCACCTGCCTGAGGGCAAACTCACTCCTTGCTGCTGTTTGTCTGTCAATCACCCATTAGCCCAATTAAGGCCATTGATGGTGATGATAGGTAGGGGCTCCTAAGGGCTACTTGAGGCAGCTTTGGGGGGGCCACTGATTGTAGCGTGGAGCTGAAACATCCATGCCTGGGGACCGGGAAGGGTTAGAAAGACCGTGATTGTGTCCCTGTGTGTTACAGGTTACATGCACAGGTCCAGAGAGCATGAGCTCAGCTCCAGCCATCGCGTGGGTGCACGTCTGTGTGTGTGTCTTGGAGGGGAAAGGCCAGAAAGTTTTCGTTTTAAAATTAAATTCATAGGATAGCCAGACCTTCCAGCTTTTCAATACAAACAGTGATTTATGGCTGCACTTAAAGAATGAGCCAGGAGCAGACAAATTCATCATGCGCCATCCTTTTCTGTCAAAGCGGCAGTGAGCCGCTTCAGCATCGACACGGGGCGGTCGGGCTCCCAGCAGCAGAGCCTCTGCCACGGGAAAGCAGCATAGCTCTCTCACCCTCACCCTGCCACGACAGCTGAGGTCCCGGCCTGGGGTTTCATCTGCTTCTTTTTGTTGTGAGACAAAAAAAAAAAAAAAAAAAAAAAAAAAGGATTGGCCATCTGCCAAATTCCCCTTCTTCCCCCTCCCTTCTGACAGCCGGCAAGACGGTGCAAAGTGCTCTTTGTACACACAACATGAGGCTCCAAACTAGTCTTCTGTGAATTAAATCCCAAGAAACCCACTGACGTGAAGACTTTTTGCTTTAATTATTCCCAGCCTGAAGCTCCTCCAGCCTTCCTGGTGATTTCTTACCTCTCGTGTGTATTGCACTTAAACTCGGTCACTGGTTTTGCCTGCCCTGTGTTTGAGAGATTCCCACAGAGCTTCAGAACAGCAACATGCACGGCATCACATCCTTCACCCACTGTGTGGCCAGGCCATAGGTTTTTCTGCCTGGTCTTCCTAGGGACTTCCAACTTTTCCATCTCCTTGTTCAGAGGAGACGTTTTAGAGGACGTATACATTCATCTTATTAGCCCCAAACCCGACGTACTGTATGAGTCCTGACACCAAATAGTTTCTAGCAGGGAGAATAGGAATGGACAGGCTTCCAAAGACCTTTGGGATTATACAGGAGAAGGTGGCATTTAGCAGGGAGCTCAGTCTTTTCTTCCTGAATCTATACCTTATTGTGTGACAGGGTCTTAGACCGATTAAAAAGCTGGTTTTAACATACAGCTGGTGTCACTTGGTGTCAGTCTGTGGTTTTTCAAGGAGTTTTTTGCATCATTTAGGCTCACTGTGGTACTTTACTTTCTCTCCAAGACAAAAAGGCCAATACTTAATGACCTAGTTGTGAAGTTTTCCCAGAAAAGCACCAGCATCTTCAGCTGCATGTGTGTCTGCTGCTGGATTTTGACTGGTTTAGTGTTGTTTCTTTTCTAGCACCCAAATCAGGTACCTGGACAAAGAAGAGTGAATGCCAGAGTTGAGGTAGGTTTGGGCTGTGTCTTTGTAGCCTCCAAACCCAAAGTACTGCAACTGCTGAATTATTTCACCCTTCCGGTCTACATGCATGCACACGGATGAATTTGGGGACATGCATAGGAAGAAGAAGGAGGGAATGTGTGAAGCAATGTAGGATTTTTGACAATACAGTGCTAGCAGCTACTGTGTATGACTGTTTTATTTGTATGACTGTTTTATTATCAACAGCTTTGATCCTTCTTTTCATAGCCCCAGTGCATTCTGTACAGTGGGAACTGAAAATGGTATTGTTATCTTGGGTTGCAATACAGAGAACTGAAAAAAATGCAAATTCAGCCTTATCTTCTCTGTGGGGCAGTAAGTTCAATGCATGAAATGGAGAAATGAAAGCAGCTTTGTAATATTTCAAGAGTTTCCTTCAGAGGATATAATTTGTCTCTAAAATTTTCATGCTTAGTAAAAATGCTCCTAAGTTAATATTAGTTTTATTATCTTTATTATCCAGCCACTTACAGAGACATTTTCATAGCAAATTTGTATTCCAGTTTGTCCATCCACAAGCTGTCAGGGAAGATGTTAAGATTTTCCATCTCCAGTACACACGATGTGCTTTCTAGCCTGCTTTATTGGACTCTGAACCAATATTAATTGAGGTTTTGGTGGGATTCTCATTTGAGTGCTGGAAATCTTTGAAAAAGTAAGTCAAGAATAATATGCTATGAAATTTGAAATAAATCAAAGTATGAAAAGTTGCAAAGCTATTACTTAAAAAAATTATTGCAGTCCAGGTCAGTTTAATCCCTTTGTCTAAAACGCAGTTGTTCTTTTAGATCCACTATTTTGATTCCTGTAGCTATAGTTGTCTGACTGTCATATGTAGAAATCTGCGAAGAGTAATAATTATTTGTGATGATTTGAGAAATGCTTATGCTTGGACTGTCAAGTATGAAAAATTGCTAGTTCCTCTTTATTGTCTAATGCTGAATGTTTTTAAGCAAAATCTAGAATTTGGTGCATAGAATGTATACCAAGTAGGGTAGTTATGGGTGCAAATTGTAAAAGCCAAGTATTGAAATAGTCTAAAATATGTTTGTAACTTCAAGGCCGTCCATCAAGGTTGCAAGAATCTTATTCACCCTTTTTATGTGAAAACAGGATCAGAAAAGTGCTTGCATGTAACTTCATGCTCAAAAAAACCATCTCTTAAACATTTGGGAAAATATAAATAATACTGAGAAACATTTTATATATTGAATAGCAAACACCTCCTAGAACTCAGATGGTGTGGTTGATGGGCTGGGGGAAGGAGAGCTGATAATACCTGAGAGATTTTAAGTCAACTGAAATACTAGTCTCTCTCCATGTCACATAACTAGGACTGTTAGTGCCACCTATAGTTAGTCTTATCTGACACTTTTCACTTTAAGACCTTGTTTTCAATAGATTATGAGCCTGCTGCACACAGCTTTTAAACAAATACCATTAAGAAGAATTTGGTGGAGATAAGCTTGTGTTTATGCTAAGCTTAACAATGCTGCTGGATAGACCCAATCAGGTGTTCAGCACAGATACAGTTGATTTTGGCTGATAGCTGCTTGGACCACAGATAAGGGGAATGCCATGGCAAGTCGCATTGTTCTAGCATAGGACAGCAACCAAACCCCCAGACACAAGTGTAGCTGAAGAATTAAAGACAGATGCAAAGTCTTCATAACGCAAAACTGAAGAGAAAAAGCAATTTTGCAGAGCATGGGGCTGCAAACCCCATTCACAGTATTTATCCTCCTTATTCCACTCTAATTTGGACAATTTTGCCCTTTAGTCTGTCATGCCCAAATGTCATGTTAGCACTCCCAACATTGGTTCGTTGTGAGCCTGGTTACAGTAATGTACAGAACTAGCAGCAGCTGCAGGCAGTGCAATAGAAATAAATAAAACCCTGCCATCTAATTGTGGGGGACACTTCTTTGCACACTAATTTTGTATAGCGAGACAAAATTTAATTAATGGGTTTTCTGAGTGACACTTAGGTATTTCCATCCTTCTATTAAAAAAGTGCTTTCAAGTGCAGGTACCTGTGAATTGGATTGATCTCTGCTCCCAGTTTGGAGTATACTACTATATTCAGAAAAAAACCCATTAATTAAAAATGTCCTGTGTTTAAATCTGAACTTACTGCTTGGCCATCAAGCTTGGAAAGGCCCTCAAAGATTATTTTATCCTGCTGTGCCTAAGTAACCAGAAGAAAATACCTCCCATCTCATTACTGTGATTTACCTTGAATAACCTTTGCATGTCATGGATTGATGATCGTCAGTTGGTCAGCATATATATTTCTGGTTAGTATATTCTGTAGTGCACTACACTCAAAGCCCCCTGCCCCTGTTGTACAGAAGACATCCACATGAGCAGAGTGTGCTGGACTTAGCTTTCCTCCCCCGTTGTTAGTTTGGGACTGATGGAGATGAGAAGCTTCTGGGATCAGTGTCCCCAGACTACCTTTTTTTTTTTTCTTCTTTAAATGCAGCTGAGCTTGGGAGTCTCCCGCTGCTCATGTTGCCTCCCTGTTCATCTCAGTTGCTGCATCAGAAAAGAAAAAAACCTTTGATCTTGACATGCCCTTCTTTGCCCCCCTTTACAACTTCTGCAAGAAAAAACCCCCATGATCAAGTGCATCTATGGTGTTGTCTGTCCTTTCAGGGAGGAATGGATGTTCTTATCAGATGTCTTCCCAAAACCTTTAATGCCCAGCTGAAGTCCAAGTTGAACTGTCAGAGGACAGACCGGAGCACTGGCTTTATCACCATCCCCACGCTGCTCGCAGGGTAACCTGTACACGTGCTTAGAAGTGCCCTCTCCCAAAGTGGGGTGGATTTAGGCCATTACTTACTGTGGCTTTTTGAACTGGGGGATCACCGGGCACCTCTGGTAATGACCCCAGGTGCAGCAGTCGATGTCCAGGCAGCAGCTGCGCTCTCCCAGCTCTGCTGTAGCCACATCTGTAACAGCTTTGGGGGAAGACAGTCCATGGCCCAAATTGTTTGACTTGCCCTTCACCATCTGTGGGTTTAAAGACAGCTGCTCCTTGGATCTTATCTCTCTGGCTGCTTAAATCTGTAGGGTGTATTTTCCTCGTTAGTTATGAGCACATTTTCACTGGCCAAGTGGATCTCTAGTTTACGTGAATGTAGTTCCAGTCTCATATAATCATACTCTTTTCCCAGTTCCCCTCACCAGCTTCAGGAGTGAAATGATTATGTGGCTTAAAAGCCTTGCCTGTAACTTAAAATGAGGAGGGACCATATTAGCATCAGATAACTCAGCATTAATATATAATTTCAAAATACCAAACTGAAAAATGCTGTTATGATTACCTCGCATGGTGCTGTAGGCTCTGGGGACCATGGAGCATGTCCTCTGTGGTTTGCAGCTTACAAGGAGGAGTTTGGTGGTTCTGCAGGAGCTCCCTTAAAGGCTTTCTGGTGCCTTACCTGACTTCACTAGTGCAGTGCAAGTGTGGCTTTCATATCGCCCACTCCTTCAGTGAGAGGGCTGTTACCATTAAACCTTGAGGAAAGCCAGCAGGACTCTTTGCTTCTCTGGGGGAATCAGGTAGGTCAGCTCTTCCAGGGTGCATCGGGTGTGTTAGTCAGCTGCAGAAGAAAATGGGTTTTGATACAGTTGGCATCGTTCTAGGACAGTCACTAAATTGGCCTTTTTTTTCAATAAGCTGAAGTCCATAGGCAAAAAAAAAGCAAGTAGAGCTTTCAAAATTTTATTTCCTACATGGTTCTTCATCCATCAGTCATACCAAATGGTACTGTAATTTATGAGAATAGGGCAATACCCTTTTAATGTTACATTGATATTTAATATGTGTGCTGTGTGCCACCAGACAGGCCAGAGCACGTGCGGAGCTGACCCTAGGGTGTTGGTGTACACTTAGTACATGTAGCTGACCACACTTGTATGCCAGTTCTTCATATCTCTTCCATGTTAAAAAGAGTGGGAGGCAAGTACCACTTCAAAATGCACAAGTATCATCTTTTAAGTGAATTTAATGTAGTACAATCTCATTTGCAATTGCAAATACTAAGGCTGCATTTTTTTCCCTTACTCTGAATGCCTGAAAATCTCATTAATGTTAATGTAAGAAGGGGAGGAAGTGCTTAGCCTATTGATGTAGGAATGAAATCAGGAGCAAAGCACAGCTCTACAAAGATTCATCTACAGATTAGGGTCTGAAGCAACCATTAGATTAACAAATCTGACCTTCTATCTAATACAGGCCATAGAGTTTCATCCACTTAATTCTGTATTTATCCCAACAACAGCACCAGAAAAGCAAATACAGTGCATTAACATATTGTAATGTAGTAGTATATTCAGGCATTTCTTTTTATTTTTTGCTCTAAACCCAGAGGCAAACAGCAGTACTGTGCTATACGATATTGATGAAGATCTGCAGGAGGAGGGATTTCAGCATTTTATCTGTCTGCAGAGAATTTGTATGTCTATGTGTTTGCATAGGGTTTTGTTTAGTTCTTCGAAAGTTATTCAAAAGTAACTCTAACCAGTATAGAGCTGACCGTTAGTTCTGTTTCTCTCTGAGGACAGCATAAATTGAAATAGGGATTTTATTTTTTTTTTAACAGAAAAAGTAATTTTCTTCAAAAATCTGTGTGGTCCTTGACAACTGCTTTCTAGCATTTTACTTTGGAAACTCCCTGCCAGTCAGTTTTCCTAGGAAACATCAAGCGTATTTCACATCTGGCTTCTCATCTCTTTGACTAGAACACAAAACTGCCCTTGAAGTGCACCTGGGAGGTTTTTGGGAGGATACCACACACGCACAAAAGACGAGCCAAGCTGTCTAAAGGAGCTGCACTGGGCTATTGCATGTTTTAACCATTAGCCAACATTTTACTGAACAAAGGGGCTAAAGAGATGAGATGAGGAAAGTATCAAGGAATTCAGAGGAGAAGTGGTGGGTGGCACTGTACAAAATACAGAGGTCCTAGGCTTGGCATATAAATGCTGTCCTGGAGAAAAAAATCCTCCTGCCCAAGATGGTGTTGCCCATCCCACGAGAACATTCCTCTGCAACCCACCGCAGCTCAGAGAGAGGCACAGTCTTTGCTGCCCATGTGTTGCAAAAGTGTTTGCTGCCCTTTGGGTGGGTGAAACCTGGGCTCTTAGGGCTTGTTTGTAACAACACAATTTCTATTTCCTTTCTCTCTAAAGCTCAGAAATCCTACAATCGCCTTGGTCCCATCTTGGAGTTTGGTTTGAGTTTTGCCTGTAAAGTGCATTTGGATCCTGTTCTTCGAGGGGTTTTTTTTGTAGGAATCATGGCTAACTACTGGTATTGAAAGCAGAGATTTGACCCGTGACCGCAGGAACTGGAGGTTCAGTATGAACCCCCAAGCTGGTGCAAAACCATTTGCCAGGGGTGTTATACTGGCAAGGGGGAAGACCCTTATAACCAAAGGCATCCCCATAGCAGACGTATACAGTCTACATTGCTACAACTGCTTCATTGCAGCATCCTGTGATTCATGTTAACCTAACAAGAAGGTACCAGATAAACATTTTGAAAGACTTGGCATACAAGAAGGAATCTCAGACCTCCTTGCCTATCAAATAGGAAGGTCAATGCTTGCCTTAATACTTGGCTTTGAGGCTAAACTAATTATTGAGTGTAAGGCTCTCTGAAATCCACAGGTAAGTGGTGTTAAGTAAATGTAAATAATATTACCAAAACCTTCCCCCTGTTGCTTTGGTGCCATTTATTCAGAATATGTAAAAAGGCATTTGTAGCAGTGAGGGTACGGCTGCATAGCAAAACACTGTGCCATGCAGAGACACCTCAGGTGGCTCTGAATAACCAAACGCAGGAGCCCTGCATTGGCATGGTCCTTTGCTTCGGCTAATATTCCCCGTTTTCCAGAGGAGCTCATTACCTCCCTTAGCAGAACCTTTTGCTGTTTCTGCTGGCCACAATCTGGGCAGGAGGTGGCTGGTGGCAAGAGAGTGGCCGTCTCTGCGCAGCTGCCATGTGGGTCCCCCCTAAGACAAATTACAACCTCTCCAAAGCATCCAGTAGCAGTAATAGTAGAAAGTTAGGGCACTATTAATAAAATAATAAAGGGCTATAGATGAACGTAGTGCTGTGTGTGTTAGAATGCCACGCACTCTTTCCTTCTCTGTCAATACGGCTTTAGCAGAGAGGTAAATTTATAGTTAATATTCTCCCTGCTCCTCAAAAAATCACGTCTGAGTGAATGTTTCCTTGGGGAGTAGCAGTGTCGTGGTTTAACCCCAGCCAGCAGCTAAGCACCATACAGCCGCTCGCTCACTTCCCCCCTCACCCTGTGGGATGGGGGAGAGAATCAGGGGGAAAAAAATAACACTCATGGGTTGAGACGAGAACAGTTTAATAGAACAGAAAGGACAAAACTAAGAATTATAACAATAACAATAAATAATAATAATAAAAGAATTGGAATATACAAAACAAGTGATGCACAATGCAATTGCTTACCACTTGCCGACCGATGCCCAGTTAGTTCCCAAGCAGCAATCTGCCCCCCAGGCTAAGTTCCCCCCAGTTTATATACTGGGCATAACATCACATGGTATGGAATACCCCTTTGGCCAGTTTGGGTCAGCTGCCCTGGCTGTGTCTCCTCCCAACTTCTTGTGCCCCTCCAGCCTTCTTGCTGGCTGGGCATCAGAAGCTGAAAAATCCTTGACTTAGTCTAAACACTACTTAGCAACAACTGAAAACATCAGTGTGTTACCAACATTTGTCTCATACTGAACCCAAAACATAGCACTTTACCAGCTACTAGAAAGAAAATTAACTCTATCCCAGCCGAAACCAGGACAAACAGGAACCTCCATGGGCTGCATTTCTTCTGCCAAGGTCATAGTGAAGAAACAAGCCACGATTATTAAATTCTCCAGCATAAAAGGCATCAGCAACAAGAGCACATACTGTTTTCATTTTGACAAATTTTCGAACTCTGAAGTCTTCCTACCCAATCTCAGCAGCAAAAGGTCAGGCAGGGTCCAGCACTGCTGTAGCCATGGGGCGGTCTGCAGAGTGGAGGGGAGATCTGTTTTCCAGGACTAAGAAAAGCAGTGACCGCATCTCAGGACGAGGGTGCTGTAAATACACTTGCCACCGGGCTGTGTGAACGCTTGTGCTCCTTTGTGTTGGCTTCAAAGCAAAGCCCTGGACACTTTGTGAACAGCATTTAAGCAGCACATATCAAGAAGTTCAGAGACAAAAAGAATGTGTCTTCTAGCATAGGAACAATTTTACTCAGCCACATAATGAACTCTTCTATACAGGCAGTAATCTACTTTTCTATGACTTTGTATAATAAGCGAATAGGCAGTAAGAGTTTCCCAGCTGCTTGACTTACTGGTGCCTGTGCTTTCTTTGCAGTTGTCCAACACAGCAATTCTTCATCAGATTAGACGAGACCAAGTGACAGACACATGCCGAGCAAACAGCGTATCTAGCAGGAAGCGCCGTGTGCTGACACCCAATGATCTCAAACACCTAGTCGTGGATGAAGACCATGAAATGATCTATTGCTATGTTCCCAAAGTGGCCTGCACAAACTGGAAGAGAGTCATGATGGTTTTGACGGGAAGAGGCAAGTACAGTGATCCAATGGAAATACCAGCCAATGAAGCCCACGTGTCTTCGAACCTGAAGACCCTCAACCAGTACAGCATCCCAGAGATCAACCACCGCTTGAAAAACTACATGAAGTTCCTCTTTGTTCGTGAGCCTTTTGAGAGACTGGTGTCAGCCTACAGGAACAAGTTCACCCAGAAGTACAACACTTCTTTCCACAAGCGATATGGCACCAAAATCGTGAGGCGCCAGAGGAAAAACGCAACCCAGGAAGCGCTGCGTAAAGGCGATGACGTGAAATTTGAAGAGTTTGTGGCGTATCTCATTGACCCACACACCCAAAGAGAAGAGCCCTTCAATGAGCACTGGCAGACTGTGTACTCCCTGTGCCACCCTTGCCACATCCACTACGACCTCATAGGAAAATACGAAACGCTTGAAGAGGATTCGAATTACATTCTCCAGCTGGCGGGAGTAGGCAACTACCTGAAGTTCCCCACCTATGCAAAGTCCACGAGAACTACTGATGAAATGACTACAGAGTTCTTCCAGAACATCAGCTCCGAGCACCAAACGCAGCTGTATGAAGTCTACAAACTTGATTTTTTAATGTTCAATTACTCAGTGCCAAGCTACCTGAAACTGGAATGAGGGATGGGTTGGGGGGAGAGAGGGGAGAGAAAGCCTGTTTTATTTAAGATTTTTATTTGTCATAATAAATATGGAGAATGGGTTATTTTGTAAATTAATATTTTTTTTTGAATGATGCTGCGAGCAGCACAGTCAAAATTATTTAAATCAACTGTAAGAAAGGACAGCTCTCTTTGCAGGGTAAAAGGATTGTGACGATCTAGCTGTAGAAATGAATAATACTGCTACACTGTTTAAAAAAAAAGTTAATTGTGTTCTGGTGAATTTCATTGATCTTGCATTGCTCCAATTCTAATTAATGTTATTTATACGTATTTAAAACATGGTCTCTTGGTAATTGTCGCTTCAGCAGCAGAGATAAGATAACATTTTGACAAAAGGAGTCTGGTTTTGTGCTTTCCTCAGTTGAGCTTGTCTTTCGGTAATAATACTTCTCCATTAGCCATTGATGCAGGTAAATACAGGAATGGTTCTTGACACCACACGTTTTGAGAAGAGTGGTGGAAATAATTTCTTGCGAAAGTGATATTGCACTCAAGTGTACTAAAAAAAAATCTTATCTTTCTAGCCCTGAAAAGGAAAAGTAAAACAGATTTTGATAGATTCATGATGCCTAAAACCCATGACTGAAAGAAATGTGAATGTATTCCTTGGGAAGAGAAACCATGAACTTTTTATAATTCTGGACTTAATGAGTTTATCAATAATATGACCAGTCATATTGTGTCTTAATTTGAAGCCTGCCAGCCCAAATGAATGCAGATTTGCAGATGGTCCATCAGAAAAAAATCGGCATTTTGAAAGCAACTGTAGAGATTTTTGAATGCCCAAAGCAATTGGTATTGACATTCATATCCAGGATGGGGCTGGGGGGAGCTCCGTCCTCTGCAAGTCATGCCTCCCTATCTGATCTTAAGATGGACAACCAAAATTGGTTCAAAAGACACCGGTCATGATACATTGCTATAAAGGATGTGGGCATGTCATTTGAAAAGTCAGAAAGTCATCTTCATGTTGATCTTTAAGCATGCAAGGCAATAAAAAAGGTCTCATCCTCTTGCATGCTGGTTTCATGGCTTTTTCTTAGGGGTAAGAGGGAGTCGTCTTTTTTTTAGTTGATGCCTAAATACCATTGACAGGGATGTTTCTAATTTCCAGTGGGTTAGTATTTCCTCTAAGTTAGCTCTAGTGTGAGACCATGACCTTTTTTCTTAAGGTGAACATCTCAGTAGCAGTTGTTTTGCGTATAAAACCTTGTTGGGATGACAGACTGTACCAGGCGTAGCATACCGAGCAATTGTTTTGGGCAAGCAAGTAGTAATCTATTCACAGCAAATAAAGAATGAAAAATGAGATTTCAGTGTGGATCTATTAGCAAGCTAGTGAGCAGAAGTATAGGCTTCTCCAAATGTCTGCTTTAATTTGACACAGCTAAATTACGGCCAAGTGGGTGGCAGGCGCCTGCCTGGGGACTGGTCTGTAGCCACCCCAAGCTGTCCCGTCCTGGGGCGGCAGCGCTGGCAGCCAGGTGATGGGCAAAAGGAAGCAGAGGCTTAAGTCAAGGCACGTGTGGGAAACCTGAAATCTCTTTTAAAGTTGATTGATGTTTGAAATGGGGTTTTAACTTGCCTGCATGTCAATCTTAGGATCAAACCAAACCATTCCAAAACTTAGTGAAGATTCAAATAAACTCTGCTGAAGGCAGAGCTGTTTTAACAGTATCAGAGCCAGATCTTGAAAATGTCATATTGTACAATAGCCAGTAATATCCACTGAATTGCATTAGTCTCCAGGACAGATATGTGGTTAAAGGAGAAAAATAAGTTCCATCTTATTTTATAAAAATAAGTTGCTGAATAAATCTCAGTGAAGAACAAATTAACATAACAAACAGCAGCTGAAGTCCTTTCGCAATTGGATTTGGTCTTAGCCAGGATTCAGGTCATTATTTTTTTTTTTTCATACCCTACAAATAAATCTCTCATCCATTCTGGAACAGCCACAGTTTTCATAACCCAGGTCCTATTTATAACCCAGAGTGCTGACCCAGTGGCTAGTGAAGAGCTGGCTGTCTGCGCCTGACAGCTCTGAATTCCTGAGCAGTTGCTGATCGCTGGCTGGTGTTTTACTTGAAAGCAGTTTTGTCTCATTTAGAGTATGCAGAGCTGTTGCAAGTGCCTATCACAGTGTGCCCTGGCTTTCTTTTGTTCATAGTTCAATGGTTATATGTTTGTTAAAAAAAAAAAAAGAAAAAAATCTGTCTGAGGGTAGATTCTCCCTCTCCCCCTCCAATATTTCCCACAAGCTATTTGTGTGCTTGTTCATCTATCTGACAGTGTTCATATTTTGGTCCAATTCTCTCTTTGGTTAGCTGTTAATCCTTCCAACAGAATGTGATGTGAATTTTTTCATTTAAGAAAAAAGTTGCTTCAGAAGGTAAATAATTTTAAAAGGGGGTGTGCTTCCCTCTTCCTTTTTGTACTTTTTTCTGTCATCACCACGTTTTTGTCTGTTCTGAAATACTCTCTTTAGTTTCACTGCTTTGGAGACACAAAAACCCTTATTTGACAGCTATGATAGAAAAGCTTTAGGTTAAAAACATGTTCAGGAGATCTGAGGGGTGAGCTGCTCGAGACGGGATTTTTAGCAGCAGCTTTGGATTTGATTACCCAGATTCTGCCTCTGCATGGAGGGCTGCCCTACGGGCTGATGCTCAGCACTGAGATGGTGTTTATGTGGACTTAAGTGGGTATTTAAAAGTCACTTGCTTTTTAAAAACCTTGATCCCAAACTACTACAAACTGTCCATTTACTGTGTTATATCTATTTTGGGGTGCTGTGAATGGGCTGTAGGTCCATGTTTAAAACGAACAGCTGACATGCTGGCTATGATCATGTCCTGTGTGGTAAGCATGAAGCCCTTGCCAGGTCAGAGGAGGACCACAAATGTTAAGGAAGAGCCTTTTTTTTTTTTTTTTTTTGGTCTACTGGGTGTGTTGTTTTGACTGAGCCAAAAATACCTCTTTCCACTGCACCCACACAGGATGTTCTAGGTTGTTCCTCCTTATCTCAGCGAGCTGTTGGCCACCACCTGCAGTGCAGGAGCAGCTGGGGAACCAGGTTGGTTTTACCCCCACCTCTTCACTGGGTTTCCCAGCTGGAGGAGAAGAGGGGCTGGTCTGCTCCTGAGCTCTGCTTCCCTCCTGGGTTCATTTCTGCTGTGGCTACAGCTGGTCCAGGGAGACAAACAGGCAAAACTGCAGCACAGCAAAATGCAAAATACAGATGTGCCCAGATGTGCCCGTGGGGCCACGAGGGCCACCCGGGGAGCTGCTGTTTTAGAAGGTTGTGCGTTAGTTACAGTCGAGCAGTGGTGAGCACAGAGAGGACCCAGCGGGGAAGGTCCCGCTCCCCACCGCTGCCCCCAGCCCCCTCAAAGCCGCTGGGCTGGGGAGCAGTGATCCCCATGTCCGAGCAGCCGGTGCTTCCCTGTCATGTGGCAGGGCCAGCACTGAGCCCAGCAGCACCTGCGGCTCCTTTCCCACAGCTGGGGGTTCGCCCCCCACAGATGGCCCCAAGCACCTTTACCTGGTGCCCAGGCTGGATTTGGCCCATCTGAACATGGTGGTGACTCCTGGGCAGTAAGAGGTCCCCCTAAACCTGACTTGGTCCGTGCTTCAGCCTCTTCATAAACCATGTCCATTATCACAGAAACGTGCAAGTTGCCTGAGCCATGCGCTGTGTAAAACAAGTGAAATAAATAATCCACAAGCAGAAGTGCTTTTAGAAGTAAGTTGACCCCAGGTGTTTTAGGTTTCACTGTAGTCTGCTGCACTTTTCAGGTACAAAAAGGGACTGTCCTTACTATTACTCTTGTTAAAGAGAGTGTTATTTTCTTACATGCATGCACAATATAATGTGTACGAATAATTTAACATCGATGTGGGGTTGGATTTTTTTTTTAACCTATTTGTATGCAGTAGAAGGCTTGTTGTAGAAAAGTATCTCCTCATACCTAAATATACTGTTAATAAAGAAAAAAGCTAAATTATACATTGCCAACACAAGTGTGAACTGCTCATGAATCTTTCCTTAAAAAAGCCATTCAAGCCTGATTATTTTTCTAAGTAACTTCAATTAAATTGAAGAAAGAAAGTTCCTCTCTGTGTGCTTTATTTCTGGCTCGTGCTTTCAGGGTGGGATTTTTGTCTGTATAGCTTTGCTTTCTCGCAAGGGTTATTGTGGCAGGACAAGCAGAAGACTCAAAATTATCTACTGCTGTGGAGGAGGAAAGCTAAAGTCATCTAACAACATCCCTTTTGCTCCCTTCCTTCTCAGGTTCCCAGCCAGCAAGGATGAGAGCTGTCAATTTAAGACCTGTTGCATGCCCAGGAACATCATCCCACCTCAAGCAAGAGTGTTTTAGAGACAGTTAGATGACACAGACTCCAGCTGTCTGATGAGCTTCAGGCCACGTGCTTGCCCACCTTCATGTGAGTTCACTAACAATGGCTTTGAGTTAAAATTTCCCACAGTCCCCAAACCTGCGTGGTCTCATCTGTGGTTTTCACTGAGGCCACGTCTAACCTCAAAGCTGAAACTTCCAGCTGGGCTTTGAAGACAAACTTGGTGAGGAAATCAGTATAAAAAATTACACTTAGAAAAAGCATACATTTAGGCAATAACTGCTCACCATTGCAACTGTGTTGTTGGAAGGGACCCTGGAGGTCACCTGGGCCACTCCACTGCTGAAGGTCACCAAGACTAGTCAGACATGATTTTGACTAGCCAAGGCTTCAACACCTCTGGGGATGCAGGGCTCAGAGCCCGTTCCACTGCCATACAACCCACCTAGCAGAGATGTTTTTTCCTAATGGCCTCTTTGAGACTCCCAGCCTTTAACTTGTGTCCATCATCTGTCACTGCTGGAAGAAGAGTTTGGATTCACTTTCTTTGTAAGTCTCCTTCAAGTAGTTGTAGACTGTTATTAGTCTCCTAGTTCGCGACACCGTCACCAGACTAAATAAGGCCAGATCCCTCAACAGCTCCTTGTAGGTGATATCCTCTAGGTCACTTAACATCTTGGTATCCCATCACTGTAACCTCTCCAGCATTTTAACATCCCTCTTGAACTGGGGAGGGCCCCAAAACTGGATGCCATTTTCTGGGTGCAGCACTGCCAGTGGCAAACAGACCAATTAATCTGCCGGCCCCATTCCTCAGAAGGCAAACGTCATTCACAATGAGAGCAGAGACAAACAGAAAATAGGAAATCTGCTGAGTAAGTGTCATAGCACATGGTGGGGCACTGGCTATCTTTATGCCCCTTCCCACCTCAAACTCCCCACCACCCTGCACTCCCTAATTAATAGGCAGAACTGGAGCGTAGCCTCCTGAAATCGCAGCCTGGCTGTGTGGTATTAAGACAACAACCTTCAGATTTCAAAACACTGGTGATTTGTTTCCTCTGCAATCTCAGCCAGCGAGGGAGGTAATTAAGAAGGTTTCGAGGACTCAATGTCAGTGAGTGATTAACCCAGGTCCAGCCACCGTGCTGATCGCCCTGCCTCCCTCGGCAGCTTGGCAGGGCATGGATGACATACGCTTCAAAGTGATGCAATCCTCTTCTGGTAGCACATGGGGCTAAGCAAGCCACTACACTGCCCTGAGAGAGTCCATCAGCTTCAAATAACATTTGTGTTCACAAAGATGAAGTGCAGTGTCACACAGAAACGTGGGCCAGGAGAAATCTTGTGGGGGCAGGTGGGGCAGGGCACACCGGGGGACCAAGCCCAGGCAAGCAGGGACCAGCAGCTGCAGAGCTCAGCCACGAAGGGGGTGAGCTGGGGAGCTTCAGAAAATTGAAATAACATGCACGCAAAAATGGGAACTTCCATTTTTGGGGGTAATGGGGTAAGAAATGGCTTCTCTGCATGGCTGTTGGATGCACAGCTTTTGGGTGACTTCCTCCGTTGCTTGTAAGATAGCGGAGAAGAGGCTGATCCCTGATACTGCCACAGTGACTGACAAAAATTGGGTTTATAGAATCATTTCAGTTGGAAAAGACCTTTA
>VYZV01009746.1:44749-56410 GCA_013401275.1 Pandion haliaetus | reverse complement strand
ATGAAAGAAACACACATTTAGTTAACATCATATGTTATTATTAAATCTAATTTAACTCTTACACCTGAGTCAGAAAGCTTAATATTCTCAACTTATAAACTATATTCTACTTAGCCACAACTTGATTTGGACAACTGAACTTTCTCTTCTGTCTAGATCTTCCACCACTGAAGTACTGGACAGCAATAAATAAAAAAATGTTGCTGCTTCATTCGTAACCGCCACTGATGGTACAATCAGAGTTTAAACAAAAATAATCTAAAAAATCCACATTTTTGCAAAAAGCAAATGTTAATGCATGAGTACTGGAACAACAAAAATATCATGCCCTTTTAGGGAACACGTGTAACTTATTTCCTTTGGGTCTAAAGAAAGCTAATTTTTATATTTGTTTTTCTTAAATCACACTGTTCCTCCATAGATGACAGCTTTTGGTTCTTACATTTTTCTGTGCCTGCTGAACTTTGCACTATCAAATTGATGAGAACACCTAGTACAAAGCACCAGTAAACATCAACAGTGAGATAGTTATTGGCAGACAGTGTTTTGAAATGCAAATAATTATAACAGTCTATCTTTCCCTCAATCTGTAATTGCAGGGTAGAATGGAGGACAGGTGGGTATTTCGAGCTCTGTTAAGCACTAAAGTTTTAAAGTGCCTCTCTGGACATGGATTTGGATTGATGGCTGATGTATTATCAGTTACTTAGAAATCTTGAAAAATTCAGTAAACCCCACCCCCAGTTTCCTACAAACCTTCTTCCTTGTACTTTTTTTTTTTTTCTATCAGCAGTTAACACAATAAGATGTTTCTAAATAAACTGCAGTGCAGGGAGGAAAAAAAATAAATGGATGCAGCAATGAGCTGGACTATCAGATAAACAGAAAGCTATCAAATAAACAGAAAGCTTGCAGGAGGAAAGTGAATAGCAGCAAAATGATGATAAAGGACCAAGGCATACACTGTTGCTAAAAGAAACAATTCCCAAACCACAGGCAGTCTTTGTTTTGCATGAAGTCATCTGTAATTCTAACACTGGCTCAGCAAAAGGAATTCTTTCACTAAAATAACCTGATCGGCCAAATGACATGCATTCCTTTTAGCTTGGACTTGCCCAATTTTTACAGAGAATTCAGGAATGGCTTAAAGCAAAATTTTAGTATTTTGCAAACTGAACAGAGATGCTGGCCCAACAGTGTAATTTGTTATTTACACATTGATCTTGAAATCTAGGACATGAGCTTGTTCATGGACTACTCTAGGAAAAAAAAAGCTAATACAGAATTTTCAGCCTGAATTATTCCAGCAGATTATACATCAAAGAATGAGCAAATCTCTCACAGAAAGTAATTCTTGGAATAATTCATAACATCATGAAGGAGGTGAAAGATCGCAGCATGCTTAATGGAGTATATAGGTAAAATACTTAACTTCTTGCTCAAAAAAATTAATAACCTCAGGTCAACAAACAAGCAAGATTTTTCCAGAGAGGAAGACTTAGCCGGGTTTCTCCAGTACTACTTAATACCACTGCTCAAATTCCTGTTTGGCATAGTAATATACAAATCACCTATTTTACAGCAATTAGTGTGATGTATGTGTGTCAGGACTGAGCATGAAGGGGCACACACAAGAACAGTGGTAAAACTACCGATCTGTTTTCAGGCCGCAGTGTGCATGCCTCATGTTCTCACCCAATGCCTGCAGGCATTGTTTCACACATGCACTTGGAAAAAGGAGTGAGAAGAGTCCACCACAAATTATCTTTTCTACTACCCAATCAAGTTAAGTACTAAGGCAAAGGCAAGTTTTAGCTCCAGCAGTCTCTCTGAAACAACTGAAGGCTAAGTGGCAGAACAGCTTTGCTGGCTCAGACAATGAGGCCTTGGACAGACACTGGGTATCCTTAACTTCTCCATTCACCAGCTGGAGGGTTTTGTCCCTACTGGCAAAAATGCTCAAGTGATAGCTCATTTATTTCAGGCCATATAAACAAACCCAGCTGGTCCAGCCGGAAGCAGGTTAAGAAAAACTACAAAATCTTCATAGGCATACTACAGGAATGGCAAACTCTACAGAGAGGGGATAAACTTAGAAGTTGGGAACATTTTCCAGCCACCAGGGTTATCTGGGCCTCAATCAACTACAGAGAAAGATTAAACCTGCCAATTGCCACTTGTATCTTCTTGTCCACATACAGTTCCATCTATATTTGAAACAATTAATTACAAAAATGCCATAAGTTAATCCTCAAAGTCCCACATTCAGTTCAGCCAGCTACAGGCTAAAGTGAACACACACACCCCGAAAGAAAATATTGCTGACCCTACAGAATGAGCCACCACCTCTGGGAACAGCGACAACCTCTCACGCTGTATGCAGAGAGGGAGCTGGCAGTTTCTCAAGTGACATTCAAGTGATCAGCACCACCTCCATACCATCTTACTCCCTCAGCAGCAGTCAACAGCAGCCCAAATTATTTAAAAGGCATAATCACTAGGAAAGGAGGACTGCTGACAAAGAAGATACAAATAAAAGTACCAGTTCTGCTCTCAGATGCTCAAAGAACTATGGGATTGAACAGCAGGTTCACAGTAGGTCAGTGTAACCACATGGTCTGGCTCTTTTGGGAAATGCATCATCTCTACTTTAGTCCTCAGAAACATCAGGGGTAATTACGTGAGGCCTCCACATGTTCACCATGGTTCAGGGAGTCAGTCTTCTAAAGAAACAAGAAGCAGATTAAGCGTCTGCTTGGATTTAGTCCCGAAGCTCAACTATATTAGTTATCCTGTGGTTGTAAGGTTCTCTCCAGCCTTTTGTTTCAGTTTTCTAGTCAAAGCATTTTACTGATCTTCAGCAAAATGTTACCTGCTGTTGGGACTGGATAATATTTGTAGAGCACTCAAAGCACACTGTGACAACAAGTGCTACTAATACCCATGAAAAGGTAACAAGACTTGCACCCACGAAAACATGCCTTTCCCTGTGGATTGAAGGGAAAAGACACAATGCTGCAACAGGCATAACAGGATTTAACAATAATACTAACTTGAGGGAAGGAAGACAACAGGAAACTAATGTAAGTCATCCACATGAAAATGGAAAACGCTTTTCCAGCGTATTCAAATAAGGCAGGTCCAGAATGGTAAAACACTGAAAAAAAAACCAACCAAAAACCACAACAGAGGTCAGACACCTGTAATGGAAGGTACTCAGATCAGAACTGGAAATCTTGCTCTATTTTGAATGCCAGTGGAGCACATGATTGAATTTCACTGCAGAACATTATTGGGGAAAAAACAGGGCAGTCAATGAGTTACAGGTTATCCTCAGTCCAGTTCATGACTAAGGTGTAAGTGTTAAGGGAAGATACTTGTATTTGGACATGAAAGACTTAGAATCTGGAAGAAGAGTTTGAAGTTTTGGATTGTGTGGCTGAGAAATTAGAGGGGTATAAGAAGAACCCATGGAGATATACAAAATAATAAAAAAAGAAAATACAAATTGGATAGTACCATTTACCACAATTTATAATACAAACACAAATGGATAGACAGTGATGTTGAACAAAAACAATTTGAAAAGAAGAGGGCGAAAATATTTCTACACAGCACATAATTAACCGGTGGTGGTTTTCCTAAAGGTATTATCAAGACCAAAAGCTTAGCAAGATTCAAAAAGGATTTAGACATTTATATGCATAATGAGAACATCCACAGCTACATTAGATGAGATTAAAAAAAACATATGAGATATAAACCTTGATGCTTCAGTGAATAAGTCAACTTCTTGCTGGTGGGCATTAGAAAATCTTTCCCAATGGGCAAACTGCTCCAGAATTACCCATTACAGGGCTTCCTTCACTTACCCTTGAAGCAGCTGGTGCTGAGCACTCAGTCAGAATGCCAGAACAGACTTGCTTTGGCCATTTCTACATTGCAAGTAAAAAAAAAAGCTATTATTATACAATACAATTAAGTGTGTGTGATAATGAGCTCGCAGAATTTGAAAAGGAAAATACAGCCTCTTATCTCATTCCTTTAACTGTCATTAACTGTAAATTAACTAAGTTTTAAGGCACTGTAAGACGACAGCTTTGGCTTTTATAGAAAATTCTGTTTGTGTACAACTTTCTTTAAAACCATATTTGGCATTTCACACTACCTCTTAGTCTCTGGGCCAAACTGCCTGACAATAGCCAGCCCTACTGTAAAACAGACAGACAATCTCCTCATGTGCTGTGGGTGTTCCTGTCAAGCAAGCAACAGTATGCAATTAAATTCTGCTTTCCTGCAGCTTACCACTCACTAAAATGGGATGCCAGTTCTCATGATGCAGAGGGGGACAGCCTCTTGGTGACACCACTTGAATTTACCATACGTTTCCAGAAGGCCATGCTTTACCAAGTTTCCTAGTAGCCAGCTCTCCTTCCTTGCAATACACTAATGCTCTCTCCCACCACATTATTTTCCCACACTTCCCAACTCTTAACACAAATTCCTTCAACCTGTCCCAAAAAGCAAAAATCTCTTTTCAACAGCTAATCCAGTTTGTGGGGAAAGCTTCAAATAACCTGACAATGGGACACTTTGATACTGTATTCTGTCACCTATGCTTAGACTGGAAAAATGCTTGGACTCAACATGCCACACTCACATGGAAAGAGCGATCTGTGGAACAAGACAGTCCATTAAAACATCCTAAAACCTCAAGGCTTATTCGCATAAAAAAAAAAAATCCCAGATGATGAGAAATGGTTGTAACATGAAGATGGGTTGCAGTCCCTGCCTGAAGGACCATTTCTGAATTCTGGCCTATGACCATTTAGCGTAAGACACAGGCACAGTTCTCAGAGCAATGCCTGAATTCCCCACAGATAAGTATCCTAAATATTAGGCTGACAAAACACGCTCTCCCCCCACTGTTAAAGCTGCTCTGTTGTTCAGAAGACTTCATAGAAAGACAGAAGACTGTCTCCTAAACTTGACCCTACCCTCTTACTGTAACCCAGAAACCCAATGATTAGCCCCCTTTCATGATAAAAGCATGTTTCAAAAACCTACAGCAATGTGAACTGATTTTCCCCACATTCAAGGAAAAAGGTTTTGAGGTTGGCTACCTTACATAAGAGCACACATCCCTATCTGGCTGTTTCTTGTAACAGTCATTGTTGCTGTGTTTTGTACAGGGCAGAATACGAGATCGTGCAGCTGCCAGTTCATCTTGCTCACAGCATACCCGTGACGGGAGACCAGGCTCCTCAGAGAATACAAACACCAGAAGGATTTGACTGCAGACATGAACCGCTTCACCACAAGATGGGACGGCACTGAGCTGCTCAGTGCTGAAGAGATTAAGCAGGTCTAAGACAATCACAGAGAGAACTTCTGGACTCTGAGAGCTTTACAAGAACTAATGCACCTAATGGGCTAGACGAAGGCCTGAGAAACACGTTTGCAGACCTACACAGCTAGCTCCCAATTACATTTTCCAGATATAAATAAACTGACACTTAGCTTCAATAACAGAGTGGGAACTGCACTTCCAGAGGTCATGCCAGACCCCAAGTGAAAGGAAACCATCCTTCTTCTGCTACCTTTGCAGAAGAGTCAAGTGTTTAAACGTTACTGATTTTGAATGCTGATATAAACACACATAATATCCACTTGGATCCTCTCTGAACATGTGTATTTATATTTTCACCATATGCCGAAGACATCTAATTTGAAGGAGGAGAGAAAAAAACCCCTATTTATTTCTTTTATAAGAATATGGCATGCATACAAAATTTGAAATACTTTATTTTTATAGATCACAAATTAATGTAAATAATTCAACATGCAGATTATTCACTGTGCTGAAAATGACTGGCATTTTTCAACACTATAAAGAGAACTGCTTGACTAAGGATATCAGCAAGTGATATAAAGGCAAAAAAGACTTAGCAACTTCCAGTAAAATATTTCAGACTATACAGATTGTTCCACATTTGAAATCGTACAGTATGTCAGAGGTTAACACACAGTGTGCAGCACATATTTTGAAGATCTGTTGTTTGCACTTGAAACAAAAAAGATTGCTTTAATTTTTTAAAAACTTAAGTGGGTAAACGTGTGTATGACCATATTGCCTGGATTTTATTTGCACTTGGCTCAAGCTATTGTACCATCAGGCATCAGAGGGCTTTTTTTTCCCCTGTAGAAAGTTAACAATATAAGAACAAAGGAAACATCTTCACTGACAGCTCAAGATCATCCCTAGAGACTGCTCTTGCTAAATAAGTCTGTGGAGAAAGTTAAGTGGAAATGTGGTAATTATGGGTGCCAGCTGGATGCAACCAATCACTTGTACAGATGACCAACTCAAAGGATGCCAAGGGTTTTAAAATCCAAAATAAGCTCTCATTTTAGTTCTATCTTAATTAAAGAATGTAAGATTTCTTGTATCCTCCTTTATCTCACACCATAATGTACTTCAAAAATTCAAATGAAAGCCAAAAAATCCCAGTACCTTCCCATTAGATTAACAGCTGATGAGGCAAGAATTATTTTTCTATCTGGTCAGACTTGGGCAACCACACGTGACTTTCGGTAACGTGCTACGGATTTGTCTATATTTCAGTGTGAGCATGAAAGACATTTCTCTGTATCAGCAGTTAGGAGGTTCCATTAACCCGAGGCTGTAAAATATACATAACATATATGGATACAGTATACAGTCAGATGGGCTACACTGATGGGCTTCTGTAGCAGATTTCTTTTTCATTTCTCTGAAGTAACAGAGCTGCTGTTATAGCTAAAATTTGTAATAAAAACGTAGTGCACATCTCAAGAGAACTTATCTACCAACCCCTGCAGTCCAAACAGCCTGGGATGCTGGATGTTGTGAGTTCAGAGCTGAATGCAGATTCAAAGTTTACAGCAAGCTGCTATATTTATAATTGATGACAATACTAATTACAGACATACATGCACATACACTGTCTTCATCTCCCTTTGAGGTGTTAAATATGAATATGTAGCCCCAAGTTGTTGCATGAGTGTATCCTTAACATATTCTTTTTAAGGCAGAGGGCATAAAATTCTCATTAACAATAACTGGAGTCAGAAGCAGGAATTCCAGGAAGGAAGTGTTGCCTCATCAGATAGTAACTACAAATACTGTAAAATACTCTGTTTATATATTGTTAAGAGTTCTGGAGTCTTTTCCTCTTTTTTTTTTTTCTTTTTTTCATCTTTCAAATTAACACCTCTATGAATAAGTCATTTCAATCTAAATGAAAGCTCCTGCAATTCTAGAAACTATGTGCGCACTTGTGAGCTCCCCCAAGGATACAGCCTTCCCATTAAACTCTAGAGTTATAAGAAAATAACTCTACAGCACCTGCTTGCCTTACTGCACAGGTAATTAACCCCCACCTCAGTTTATATATCTAATAATTCCAGCTGTGTCATGTCCTCTCAAAATTCCCACCATGTTGGGGTTCACAAAATGCTGATGGAGTGGTATGATATGCAAGGGCCTGTGTCGATACTTCTTGACTACACACAGGACCACACCATTGCCCCTCCATGCAAGGGAACACGGATGAGCAGATATAGTTGTGGTAGGTTGACACTGGCTGGGCACTAGGTGCCCACCAAAGCAGCTCTACCACTCCCCCTCCTCAGCTAGACTGGGGAGAGAAAATATAACAAAAGGCTCATGGGTCAAGATAAAGACAGTTTAATAAAGTGCAAGCAAAGGATGCAGGCACAAAGCAAAGGAAAACAAATGATGTTATTCTCTACTTCCCATCAGCAGGCGATGTCTGGCCACTTCCTGGGAAGCAGGGCTTCAGTACATGTAGTGGTTGCTTCAGAAGATGAGAAATGCCCCCCTTCCCCCTTCCTTTTCTCATCTTTTATAGCTGAGCTGACGTCATATGGTATGGCATATCTGTTTGGTCAGTTTGGGTCAGCTGTCCTGGTTCTGTCCTCTCCCAAGACCTTGCCCAGCCCCAGCCTGCCATTGAGGGGAGCGAAAATGTTGGAGAGACAGCCTTGATGCTGTGCCAGCACTGCTCAGCCAAAACACTGGTGTGTTATCAACACCCTTCTAGCTACCAATGCAGAGCACAGCACTACAAGGGCTGCTATGGGGAGAATTAACTCCATCTCAGCCAGACCCAATATAATAGTTTACTTTAGGATTCATAACAGGGAAATCAGAAAAAACTGCAATTTTCTCTCAGGCAACAATCCCTTCCAGCAGTCACCCATAAGTGGTTTACAGCTCCATCAGAAAACTGCTTCTTCTTAGAGACCAATCTTTGACTCTCAGAAAACACATTTCATTATACTGGATATGTTAGGATAAGACCTTCATTAGTGGCTTATGCTTGTCTCCTTAAGTCAATAAAAGCATTTCCAAGGACTCCAAGGAAATACGGTTATGCTCATTCCAAATGTGTTTATAAACCACTCTTCAAGATACTCCAAATATCAAAAAAAAAAAAAGGGAAAGAGGCAGAACCCACACAGATTTGGCCATTTATAGAAGATTCAAAGGGCTTCTTTAACTCTTCCACTTTAATAATTGTCTGATGATCACAATTATGAAAGGTGGTCCTTCCAGCTGCCACTCCCAACTAAGAGATGGCACATAGCCATTTGTTTAAAAAAACCCAAACAGAACTGCCTTCTTAAATTGACGTTTGTTGTGAATTGGTTGTTTAGCAGTAAATAAAATCCCAAGGGATGCTTCAGTAATTAATTTTCAGCACAAAATCTACATAAGGATACAAAGTTAGTTCAAAATAAACAAAGGTGTAGTTAAGAGTTAAGACAAAGCACCTGTATCAATTCTCATTCACTGCTAAACCTATGGTCCTTTCACACAGCAGCTGTTACTTCAGAGAATGTATACCCTGTACACCTTCCAAAGAAACTTTTTTTCTATAGGATGGAAAGCACCTTACAGAAAACAAAGTAACTGTCAAAGTCTCATAATGAAAGTAACAGTCGCTTGCAAAATTTTGCCACAAAGAACTTAAAAAAACCAACACAAAAACCCCACACTAGAAAGCAGTATCCTCTTATTGCCATTTCATTGCTTGATTGGTCAAAACTGACAGTGCGATTTATCATCTTCACTTCATCTGTTAGGGTTAAACCTTTCCAAAATGCTGCAGAACTGTAAAGGACACTACTCCCACCCTCTTCCTCCTTCCATTAACTCACTGGTAATTCAGAAAAGGTGGCCAGGATATTTCAAGGCTGCAACTCCACACCATGGCATTACACCAAATCTTTTGAAAATGTTCTTCCTCCTTTGTGACAGAACCAAACGTCTATAAAAACACTAAGTTCTTAACATTAAAATCCTGAAGAAAATTAAATAAGGAACTATATTTATGTGTATTGTAAAAAAACACCCAAACAAAACCCAACAAAACAAAAACAAAAAAAGTCAAGAATAGACATACACATATGCACAAAAATACAAGGGGTTCTGGGGGCTTACTGCTCTTCACAGCAATGATAAATCTCTCACTAGACCTGACATTACATTTTGGTACTTAGATTTACTGCCACTGAAGTGTCTTGCATTTAACAACAGAATACATGTTTGTACAACATACCTCCATCCACAACTTTGTCCCATCTCTGGTAGCCACTCGGTTCAACCCCACAGACTACCAATTGATTTAGCAATGCTTCTACATTGATCAGCATGGCAAGTTCACAGGGCTTACAGAAGCTGACTTTGCAAGGCAAATCCTTGAAGAATCAATACGTTCTGTAAAAGGAGGTTTGGATGCTCTATCTTGGCTCTCTTCACAAAGTCAGCTATTGTGTTTATTTTGACATGCTTCTGTATAGAGTACCAACAGCTCACCTGCATTGCCCTCAATTCATCAAACAAGGAATACAGTTGTGTCTTTCCAGAGTTTCCTGTACAATGCTATGAAACATAGTACATTGCCTTTGTCAGCTCAAAGGCAACAGTAGTTTATATCAGATGCAGTAGTTTGTATCAGAGCTGGTCAGCACTTACAGTGTGCTTGCTTTGCCTACCTTAACGAGATATCCCCCAGTCCAGAACTGACTACTGGCTTTTTTACTCAGCAGCCCAGCTTTTCTTGTCTCTTCTGACCTTCATTCAAAATAGCATCTCCTCACATGGCCCAGGGAGTGCTTAGGACCACATCTAGTTTTTTCCATGCAGGAGGAAAAGGAAAATGACACATTTTACCTGTTATCCACCTTGCAATAGACAAGCACAGAATGGTCTCTCATATATCTCCAGCAGTTTTAGCAAAACACCTTCTCATCCATAAAAACATAAGAGTGATAACACTTTCATAACCTCTTCCACAGTTTTAGAACTGACTACACTTGCATGATGACAAAAGAGCTTTTCTTTTAGGAGGTCCTGATACTTATTCCCCACTCAAATTGATAATGCTCTACTGTATCTAATATTAAAGTTATACGGTGTTTTTTGAAAGAATATTCACATTGTCATCAATAATGTTTATAGATACAGGGATAGAAACAGTATACAGAAAACATATGTAGCATATATAGTATAACATTGCACCCTAATATTTCCCACAGACAACTTGCCTCAGTTTATGAGATATAGTTCTTTGTAACGCTTCACAATCCAAACACCTTAATGCAACTATAGTTATTCCTAATAAATTGCAGACACTGCATAACTGATGTACCACAGACTTTTGACTAGCTTTATCATGCTTTGTCCAGTTAATTCATTCACACCAGCAAACTATATTCATGAACAGAAACAAACATATATAACTATAAATAAATGAATTATATTGCTTGAAATTGCAGGTATTTATGTAAAAGGTTATGCCATTATTCTCTATTATTTACATACTGGAAGTCCGAAGTGTGGCATTTTCTACACTCTCAGTACCCAAATTTGGACTCTTAATAATGGTATTATGTTTTCTGTTACAGTACAATGCACCAGCTAAAAAATATTTTATAATGATACACTGAAAGTCTCCAAGAACTATGATCCACTCTGCATTTTTTCATGCATAGAATAGTCACAAAAAAGTGTATGCAGTGATGCATACATATGGTGTCACATTGATGTTCTTAGCACCATTAAGTAGTCAAGAAACAATAGCACAATACCACATCTCAAATTGTGCAAGTTTTTACATCCACAATTCCTCTGCCCTGCAAGACTAAGACTTTTGGAAAAAGCAGAGTCTTATGATGCTCTGTACGCAGCACCTAATACACCAGACCAAGAGTTTCCTTGTAGTTTCTAGGAAATAATCTAACCATGGCAGCTGTCAAGTACACACCTGCTTACCAAAACTTACACACATACATAACTAAAAAACTTGTATTTTACTCTGTTATCTACAATAAACAGTAGCTTAACAGAGCCAGTTTTACTCTGTGCCTGAGGAAACTGAGAAAAACATTACATAGTCATTATTTTGTATAAATAAGTGATAATATTCACCTTTTGACCACCTCAAACACTTACTTCTATTTATTCACATTTATCATAACTACTTCTAAATTCTCCTACAACTCTAATGCAGTTATTATCATAATAATTCTCAAGAGTTAGTCCTAAGTATTCTCCCTATGAAGCAACATCAGAGATACTTGTTAGTTTTTCAG
>VYZV01009746.1:17012-44331 GCA_013401275.1 Pandion haliaetus | reverse complement strand
AAACCTGATTATTTTTTATTACCACCCCCCCAACAGTACAGCAGCAAAAGCTTATTCATTTGAGAGACTAAATCCACCAGCAGTGGACTGGTTTTACTTTGTTCCCTTCCACCACCCAAAAAGGGCTGGCTCGGATTCAAAACAAATGGGTTCAAATTTGGTTTTTCTTAAAATTTTTTTGTAATCATTGAAATGTGTCAGTATTTTTCAACTTTTAAAATGTTCCTTATTAAATGCTACTTAAAATCCTATGTTTTTGCATAGTTAGTTCTAAAAGAAGAAAACATATGAAAAAGTAATCAAAACAGATAAGGGGAACACTTAAAAACTATAAAACTAAGCTGTCATTTCCTAAAGGCAATTTTTTGTTTTTAGAATTGTGAAATTTTAATCCCAATTCCAGAAAATAACATTTTGTGAACCTTACATTTTTTCCAGAATAAAATACTTCCCATCAGGTATGCTGATCTGCTCTTTGGGGAGAGAAAAAAAAACTAGGCTTTTCAGAATACCTGTTGTTGGCCATTTTTAATGTGTATATCATCAAGTCATCTTAAAACCATCTCATTGCATGACTGCTCATCTCAGATTCAGGTAAGACTACACATCAGCTTCTGCTAGCCAGTCTGTTCTTCCCGCCTAATCAAAATTTTGAAACACCAGAATCTTGTGAGAAATCCTTCGGTTTCAACTTCATACTTGCACTTAGAGGAGTTTAATTAGTCTGCAATGTTATAGAAAGGCACACAGCCCTTGGGTTTGTGTATATCTAGAAAACTGTATTAACTGTACACTTCTATGAAAATCTGCTACCTTGTGACCACCCCCAGATCATCATCTCCTTTTTCAGATGCCAGGATGTATTGAAAAGTTTGCTGTTACCACACACTTCCTACAGAAGCTAATCCTTGTTATCCCCTTAAGACATTACTAGTGTTTGCATATTTTACTGAGGGCTAGACAAAGTCACTAAGACACAGCCTGGAGCAGCATGTTTCTGCACTGGAGCATTCCACAGGAATGACTGCAAATTAGACAGAGGCAATTCCATCTTGCTTCCCTGTTGTAGGAGACAGAAAGTAATTAGCTGCTGGCCTACACCAGCAGCAAATCATTAACCCCTCCTGCCCCTAAACATTAGCTCAGCTGTGCCGGCCACTGAATTGCAAAGAATGGAAATACATCTCTGTCGATCTTCTGCTTTGTCAGCTCCACAGAATCAGCATACATGCACTGTCCTCAGCTTCTAGATATCCAGTCTGGGAAATCTTCTTGAAAGGACTGGGTAGCATTTGGATTTGCTTAGACCTGATACCCAAATCACAGTCTAGCCCTCGGTGAGTGCAAAAGCTTTCCAGAGCTCCAGAAAGGGAAAAGCTGCCTGCACACATGCTGCACTTCCTATACATCATTATACTGTGACAAGTCAGCAGATACAAAGAAGGGTACAAAGACGGAGCATGACCTGGAGCTGGGTTTTGTCACCACCAACTTGGGTTATCTTTATTGCACATCACTCAGCTAGATCCAGGTTTGTTACCGTTTCGGACTCCATCCAATAAAGGCAATGCTTGCCATTTAACCTAGACTACATGAAGCCATTCCAAAAGCCTAACTTTGAGAAGTATTTCATCAAAGTATTTCTTTCAATACTCTTATTACATGTACTTGAAACGTATGTTGTAACAGCAATTTTTCTTCACAGCTATCAGCCTAGCAGCAAAGTAGGCCAAACACATCTATCTAACTCAATAAGACAAACATTAAAATGTAGGCCTTTTACAAATGCTTGTAAGAAATTATGTCTTATCATTTGAAAGATAGAGTCATTGCATTGGCATTACACAGCCTGTGCATTAGATCAGACAGCAAATGAGATATTGATAGAACTATTTTGAACAGTCAATAAGCTTTCTAATGATTGATAGCTTTGACATAACTCCAGTAATATCAATGTCTGCACTTGGAAACTAGAGATTAAAACTGTAATGCAATATTCTCTTTGTGGAATTCATAAGCATAACTTAAATGTAGGAAGCAGCTCCAGTTGAGGGATTTGCATGGACCTCTTTCTTCACAGCAGAAGGAAAGAATGACAGAAAATTTTACTTGTTTTAATCTTTCCATCTAAATCCAACCAAAGCAGTATCTCAGAAGAAAAGAAAACAAAGGGGAAAGCCATGAGAGCAGTCAAAGTAAATCACTGAGCAAAAGAATAAACTGAGGAAACAGAATTTCTCCACGAACAGTGTGCTTAAAACACCCTGCAGGTTAGTCCCACAGATTTCAGCAGAAGTCAGAACAGAGTAAGTTACTGGACACTCCAAGCAAAGAACCAAAATTTTCCCTTAGAATATTTTACGTAGTACAGTCAAAGAACAAAAGCAGCCATTAAGGAGGGGAAAAAGTAGCCATTACGGAAGGGGAAAAGGAGCAGAGGATAAACCATACAGCCAAGACTTTTAAAAGTCATATCAAATAATTATCAATGTAGACCTAAAGTAGCTAGATTTTCAAAGACCACATGCTCTGTACTCTACCAGCATAAGCTTCTTTCATCTCACAAGGAATCCAATAAAAAGCCACTACTAAAAATATTCCTTACACTTGTAAAAAATTCTTTTTGCAGAAGAATGAAGAAGGAATTTTAATTCCCTAACCTCCATCTAATAATGACTGAAATTAATGACAGCATATTTATCTTAAGTTTCTAAGCTGTCAAACTGATGGCAATGCTCTAAGAAAGCTATAAATCCTGTTTGAATTACAGTTATTGACGTACAGTTGTTTCTACGTGGTTATCAACCAAGTTTCCCTTCAATTTCATCCTAGATTGGAGAGGGGAAGAAGGTAAAAGAAGTATACTGGGAGTCTTTCCTTATCATTTATAAACAATTACTTCCCCCTGCGATCTTATTGAAGTTGATGCTACTATTCACAGGGGTATTGGCTCACACTTGCAAGAGGTTTGCAATCCCACTATTAGTAAAGTAAAATGCAAAAGACATTAGGATTCTCTACAGGAGAAAGAAGGTCCATAAGGATTACTTGATCAAAGTAACTGTTAACAGTTTAAAACCCAAGCTGTATCAGACTACAAGTACTAACATTACTCCAATTGCCACTAAGATTAGCAATGTTTCACTACACCCAGGCATATCCTCCTTCTGCCCTCTCGGCACCTGACATAGATGCATCCTTGCTCCCTCCTACGCAACACAGAGCATAAAGGTGACTGCATAGTTAGGGATTCTCTTTGGAAAACCAACCGTCAGCAGAGGTAGCTCTTCTTTCACTTCCTTGGTATTATGCCACTGCAAGTCTACAATCATTCATAATGCTGCTCTTGGTTTATGCTGAGATGCAAGACCAGGATCCATACCTAAAACAAACACAATTCAGCACTTGTAGATTTATTGTCATAATCTACTTAACCAATCCAAAATATTTCCTTCACCACTAGTATCCTGCTCCAAGGAGGCGGTATCCTTCATCTCTACTGCAGCACTTCAATCAGGTTTTTACATCCCTTTCACTGTTACCTACATGCCTTCTCTCTTTGCCTTTTTATAAACACTTTGCCTGTGCTATGATGTTTGGGTAATCATTTCTAATGTGAACTTCATGGTGTCTGGAGAAAAAACTGCCCATTTTTATTTCATACTCTTTACCCACATGCAGAAAGATGCCCAAAGTTTTAGTTCACCAAAATGGTACAGTTGCAAGGTGTTCCAACAGCAGACAGGTGAAGTGGCAGAGTATACTACATAGCAGTGGGATAAGCACATTACATGTTGTCGTTTTGGTTTCAGCCCAGCCGGTAACAAAGCACCACGAAGCCACTCACTCAGCCCCCACCCCCTCCCCTGGCACAGTGGGATGAGGAGAAAATCCAAAGGCAGGCTTGTGGGTCAAGACAAGGACTTGGAGGGTTCACTCCCCACTTATGGTCACGGGCAAAAGACAGGCTCAACTTGGGGAAGAAACAAAATCAATTTCATTTACTACCAATCCAATCAAAACCAAGGATATTAGGAAGGAAAACCAAACCTCAGAACACCTTCCCCCCCCCACCCCTCCCACCTTCCCGGCTCAGCTCCATTCCTGGTTCTCTCTCCCTCCTCCCCCTGGCGGCACAGGAGAACAGGGAATGGGGGTTTTAGTCAGCTCCCCACACCTTGTCTCTGCCGCTCCTTTCCTCAGGGGGAGGATTCCTCACTCGTCCCCTGCTCCACCGTGGGGTCCCTCCCACGGGAGACAGTCCTCCATTAACTTCTCTAATGTGGATCCTTCCCACAGGCTGCAGTCCTTCAGTCACAGGCTGCTCCAGCGCAGGCTTTCCCATGGAGTCACGNACTCACTGCAGGTTCCCCTTCTTAAATGTGTTCTCCCAGAGGTGCTCCCACCATCACTGACTGGGTCGGCCTGGGCCAGAGACGGGCCCGCCCTGGAGCCGGGGGAGCTTCCAGCAGCTTCTCACAGGAGCCACCTCTGCAGTCCCTCCCCCACTACCAATAAAACCCACACCACACAAACCCGTAACACATGTAGATAAAGTAATGTAAGAAAAAGTGAGGACAATAAAGGTTTTGGAAACTAATGTATGCTGTGCTGGTTTTTTTATTTTTATTATACTAGCTCCTTGATCTAATACAAACTTAATGAACAAGCAGGCATTGCAGTTTATCAAGGAATCGTGTCCTGAGCAAGGATATAAAAATAACAGACGTTTTTCAAACTTTCTTCTAGCACCTGCATGCCACAATAGAAACAACTGGGGACGGTGAAGAATTCTGAAATTAAATAAAGAACAAAATCGGCATAGTGAAAAACAGAATCCTACCCAAATAAGCATATATCATTTTTGAGATTGAGAGCTGGAAATTATTTTGGCTCTTTGGTTTTTACAAATAATTCAAGGTGTCCATAGTTATTTTTTTAACAAAAAGTGACAGCATGGAAACATATTATTTGGAAAGTGCAGGGAAAAAAAAGATACAATCTGTGATCGCTTAGGCTTATAATGTTTTATTCTCCCCCAAAGGATACTGGTGTGCATCTAAATCTGCATTTAGAATGTATGCCACCTAGTGGGAGTGAAAATTTGATCAAAATGTTAAAATACGATTCTCCGAAAACTTTAACCTGGTACACTGCAAGCTGGAGGGAAATTAGAACTCTACATTAGGTGATAAAGTACAGTGTTTACATACCAAGGCCTTCAAAGGAAAGGGTTTCTGATTGTCCATTATCTCCTTACTGCAAAACATAAGTTAGTTAAGTCCTACGTATGAAAAGTTACTGTTTGATATCACTATGCAGTATGCCTACACTGGAAACACAACTGGCTGTAGATAGACTTCACTATCTCAGGTTAGGTCTAATTCTAGTGCTGCAGCTCACTACAAGCTTTTTTTTTTTTTTTTACTTGAACTTTGGGAGGAATAAACAAAGTGCAGCAGTTTGGCTAAGCTGCAGCCATTACAAAAGGAATGACATGTCCATCCATAAGAGGTAAGTCTTGCATATATGTAAGCATGAAGGGAGGTGCACATCTGCCCTGAGACATTTCACAGTCTTCATTTCAGCTTCATTTGGTATGTTAGATACCGAATGAGACGAGGGATCTTCTTGCTTTAAGGCTTGTCGGAAGACTGAAGGGAAATAAACAAGTTTGCTTAGCTTCACAATGGATAGGTAAAAGGCAAAACATTTCTATTTTGCAATATAAACTTCACAAGACAGATCTATGAAACTCACTAACAAAAGATGCAAGTATGTCAAAGACCACATGAATTCAAGGAAGACAGACAAGAAACTCAGTTACTAAATACTCACAGCTACTTCCAGCCTAACAAGTCTCCTGAATAGAAAATGTCAACAAAACTAAGAGCGTATGAAGTATCCTTGCCCTAATCTTACCCTCTATGGCAACTATTGGAAAGGGGACTAGATGGATCTTTGATGTGACTTAGCTCAGAAATTCTTGTTTTATGTTAGGGCAAAATAACTTGTGTATCTAAGCCCTAGTTATTCAAGACTAATACAGAAATATGAAACTTTTGCTCAGTAGAGTTCAAAGGCATAGTGATCTAATATATGTAGTAAACATATTGGAATATTACTTAAAATTAATGATAGAAGGCAGTGCACTGTTATCTAATTACCTGACCTTCAAAAAAAAAAAAAAAAATCTGGAAACGCAGTAAGTGCCACTACATAATCGTAGTGCAAATCTAATCAGCTTGTATCGTTAGTACAGGCATGGCAAGTAGCGTACATGAGAGGATGAGCACAAGAGCCTGGAGAAGTCTTAGCTCTTAATGCTTCACAGCCCAGCCACATCAAGTGCCACCTGCCCGCTCTCAGCTCTCCTCGCGAAAGGCCACCAAGCACTACCTTCTGTGAGGAAACAAGGCCAGAGATTTATCAGGCCAATACTATTTCCCCAGGAGCCAGCTCACACAGAGTTAAAGGGAGAAGAACTAGCCTGTGGAGCACTCCTCTAAAGGCCTGTCTATGCTTACACAGAAAAAGGATCCATAAACCTCTCTGGTAAAGAGGCAGAGTCTGCGGAAGGGGGAAAGAGGGGCTTACACCCCACGGCACAGCCCCTACGTGCCTGCAGAGACAGGCCCCTCGGCGCACGCCTGCTCTCCTGCCTGCCTACAGCAAAGGGCAGGGCCCAGGCAGAGGCACAGGCTCCTTTTGGAACCATCACCCCACAGTCCCAGCCCCTCGCTGCCCCCCACCCCCCGCAGCGTTTCCCACCCCTCTGCCTCTAGCCCAGCTCAACTTCAAAAGCATCCCGGTTTGGGTTTTGCTGGGAATCAAGTTACTTGAATCCAGGAGATAGTGCTCAAACGCTCGCCTTGAGCACAACCAGCAGGAGACAGATTTTATTTCTTCCCTCTCTCTCCTCCCCGTCCAGGCACGCAGGGCGTTTGGCTGGCTCACTGACAGCCTCCCCTGGAGCAACGCGGCCTGCATTCAGCCAGACAAGCCCCACGGGCTTCTCGCAGTGCGGCAGCGTCCGACAAACCCCCTTTTCCCCAGGCTGTCCCGGAGCAAACCAGCGGTTTTTCACCGCGGGCGGGCGCCTGGAGGCGCGCTGCCTCAGGGGGGCTCGTGGAGGGCCCGTCGCCGGCTGTGGGGGAGAACCTCCCTCCGTGTCCCGCCGCTGAGGCGCTGGCTCGCCGCCTCAGGCAGACGGCCCTGCAGCAAGGCTGTGGGAGGCACAGGCCTCACTACAGCGAGGATTCATCTTCGTGCGCCTCCCCGAGACACCAAGCCTGGATTACAGAGACGGTGGCGGCCCAGGCACGCTATCATGGCAGGAGCTGGAGAGGAGGAGTCTGTTGGGCCGAGTTTAGGCCTCACCAAGAGCTGGGTGCTGAATCCATAGGCAGCTGTGAGGAGGTAGCGCTCTTTTGTTCCCTTTTGTGCTCTCAGCAGCATCGAGCGCTTTTATTTTTTTTTACAGTTTCTTGGAAGTATTGCAAGCCCCACAGATGTTGCTCTGCTTTTTGTCTCTTTTCTTCCTCAAGTCGATGGGTGCTTTAAAAGAATCTCTGTCCCTTTTAATTAAAGTCAAGGCTGTTGGCGCTATGATTTGTCTTACTCTTCTCTCAAGAGAAGACTTCAAAACAACTTCTACCTGGGCTTTGAGTGCTGGAGAGGATGACAAAGAGAAGAGAGAAGTTCTTATGCTCTCAAGAATAACTCCTACTTACAACAAAACCTCTTCATACAATCATAACTTTGTAGCTGACATCACGTATTTCACTTACGTGTGTTGTTTCAGCTTATTCTTTGTGCAACTTCAAATATTCTTCATGTAAGATTTCAGCTGTTGGAGAGAGTAGATGCATTTTTTGATTCATTCTGGTGGTTTTTTTTACATGAACTATCTGACGAATATGAAAGCAGTTCACAGTGCATTTCAGTCCTATCAATTTATTGCACTCTCCAAAATTTGGTCACGATCTTGTGCACATCTATTCTTGTGCCTCGGGGATAAGAGGCAGTAAACTGAAGCAAGAGACTTTCCATTATTTTGGGGCAACTAAAGAAAAGTGAATGGACATGTTCACTCAGGAACTGTGCAAGAAGTAGAAGACATCCTCACCTCTTGCCAGGTCCTCTTGGGAAGACAACAGACTTTCACAAGCAAAGCTTAAAGGTAGATAATAACTGTCTGTGTTTAGGTGGTCTGATTTTCAGTAGTGCTGAATGTTTGTCAGATTACACGTTGATAATTAGCCTGCTGATCCAAGTAGTAAAACATTAATTTTGGCACCACATTTTAGACCCTGACTTTCTAAAATATGATGTGTCGAGCTGGAGAAACAAAGGTGCAGGGGAAATAAGAAGAACACTTACAACAGTAGAAGGAAGCATCAGAGCTATTCGTATTAATGCGTTGAGCTTACCGAGGTGTGTTAGAGAAGGCATTGACATCTTCCGCAAATACTGTTAGAGGACACACTTCCAAATCATTATATGTTTTACAAAGGAACATTTGTGAAAAGAAAGAGGTTTTCTAGGAGCGTGCCTTCAGCTAGTAAGCCAGTGTAATGAGAAGTTGGGACCAAACAGGCACCTTTTCCTGCTTCTCTCACACACATGGTCCCATCTCATCCTCTGGGCTGGCTGTAGGGCTTGTCTGACCCCGCAACGAGCTGGTTTTGGGAACGTAATGAGTAGAGAACTATTCATTTTCTGTGGGCTTCCAATTTGGTTCCCTGAGCTGGTTACTGCTCAAACAAGTGCTGAAGGAAAGGAGGATGGAGGGGAGCAGAACTTCCCATGTGTACAACAGGTTGTTTGGCTGGCTTGGTTTTAAAATGAAACCTTCATACCACAGTAGAAACAATTGTTCCAAAGGACCAGAGACTTACCTGGTACAGATTTGTAAAACCCCATAGAAACGTAGTTTTTTCCATCTGTGGTCTTGATCCACATGGGTTAAAACCCACTGCATTTCAATTCTAGTTGGCCTACTTCCAAGTCAGTACATGGAAAAGAAAACAGAGGGAACACATCACTAAAAATAATGTACTAAAGAATGTGAAGTCAGTTTAGGTCAGCATATCTACATAAACAAAATCAGTTACGGGTGTGTATGATCTCCCTGCAAGATGGCAACTAGCCAAAAATGATGCTGTTGTCTTGCATTTTTTGCTAAACTAGACTATAAAGCAGGATTAAATTTTAGAAGTGAAACCCTACTACTGTTTGGTAGCTCCTGCCATTCTTTTCCATCCTCCACAGTTTTCATGTAACTTAAACTTCAAGCACACTAAATTTTCAGAATTTGATACGACTGCTTTGCTAAATCTTCCCTTTAAGTTATTGAAGTATATTTGAAATATATTTGTTTTGTCTAGCCTTCTATGACCTGTTGCTCATCCATCTCCTTTTGGTAAACATTATTTTTCTGAAGAAGAGAAGTAATACCAATATACCTGGTCACACTATACTATCAAGAAAATTTCCTCCACAGTGGCTATTTTAAATTTCCTCCACAGTGGTTTATGACAACAAATAAAAAAGTGGATGAGGGAAGTTTGATCTGAGTCCACTTAAATTGTAAGAAAAATAATAGCCCATAAAGTGTGTAGAAATGAACAACAAATCTGTTTTCGGTCCTTCTGATGCCTTAACAATATATTTTTCTTCTTTTCGTGGGTAAGTTGTTTTCAAATCTAGAGATAAGCTAAAGATATAAAATTGATATAGAATTTGTGTCTGCATTAAATTTTCAAAATGCTTTTTTCAGACACTTAAAACATTACCCTTTCTCTACTGAAGACTACAGTAGTGTCACAAAGAGGACAGTAGGCCCAAGATCAAATTTAAAAGTAGAAAAGCAAGTGGCTTTAAAAGTGATAAAGCACTAGAGATTTTGGGGTAATCTACTTTTGCTATATTAAACAGAACAGATAATTTTGTAATTTCCAACAAATTGATTTTATGTTAGAATTTCTCTCACTTTATTAGCTTCATCCTTAAGAAAAAGACTGATTGTACTCTTATTCTACAGTGGCTACATCAAAAATTAGAGGTGTGGTACCTATTTAAAATATTTAGAATATTTAATGCTGTTAAGGAAATTTCATGAGGAAACTTCATTTCTGCTTTACTGTGCCACATATTTTCAAAGCTTCATAGAGGGAAGTTTGCATCAATGATGCCAAGAAGGCACTAAGTATCCTCAGCTCCTGTCACAACCCAATCAGCAAGCTACCCTGGTTAGTGTGGGAGGTCGTGTAAAGCTCAAAATCCCTTTGGAGTAAATTAAGGTGAAGCGACTCCAAAAGGCCAATCAAATTGTTTATTGAGCAAAACCAGTAACAAAGCATGTATGTATGTGCAAAAACTCCAGTTATTGCTGTCTGCCAGGTAAGTCAAGGAACCAAAGGGAAAGGGGAGGGGAGAAGTTTACCCGCCGTAATCTTAATTCAGTATTAAAACTTTACAACACAAAACTCTATGGATGAACTATTCAAATAACTACAACATCAAACTATGTATATGAAGTGAGGTAGATGTGGCGAAGAGAAGGAAGAGCAAGATAGATAGAAAGGAGGAGAGGAGAAGAGAGAGAGAGAGATCACCACCCTAGGATCCAGCGACATCTCACAAGTCCAGTTTCACATGTGGTCCGTGGTGGGCACGTGCGCTGCCCAGTCCCTTTTCATCTTATGTAGTCTCTGGTTACTAGCATCCCTCCCAAAGGAGGAGCATCATTGAGTGTGCACACTTGTTCATGTAGAAAGTTCTCAGGAGCTCTAGAAATGGGTCTGGGGTACTAGGATGGTTGTCTTGTTTAGGACCCGAGTGTAGTCTCGTATCAGCACAGGCGCAAATGTTTTGTGGTTATAGGGAGACTGATGCAGGAAGAGGCACCATCCTGCCTCCATGGAACGCATCTCTGTCTGTGCTCAAGTCCCTTTTGAGACAACTCATTTACAACATAAACAATTCGTTTGAAACGTACTGACAGAGTTCCCAGAATCAGTCCATGACAGCTCCCCATAAATTCAATAAAAGCAGTAAGGGCTCCCTAGAGCACCTAGCCACTTAAAGGCTTGAAGCCTTAGGCACTGCTGTCATTTACACCTGGAGAATAATGCAGACATATACATGCAGATGTAAAATTGGAGGTCCTTTGTATCTTTTGTTTTAAAGCAAGTTCCCGTTGAAATATGCAATTCTTCTCACATGCAGTACCTTTACCAGTAATGGTGAGTGTATAATGATGCCATTCATACAGCCCCTCTAACAGCTAGATCAATGATACTTGTCACGTGTATGGCTTGCTCAGCTGCTTCTTAAAGCTAATTTTGATGGTATTACTTGAAAACACACATTTAGCTTTTGGGTTCCTCTTATTGATTTTTGTTTTTCTAAATGTAATGCTTGTTTCACCTTAATATGTAAGTGTTTCTTTAAAGTGGATCTATGATGAGGTAGTTTGGACTGTGTGTCTTACCTCTCTCTGCACACTATTAGTATTGGACTCCCAAGGGCAGTTTGTGCAGTGAACTGTGATAATGAGGTTGATGGTTCATAAAAGGGCTGATGTGACAAATTACTGACCTGTTTTGGAGATTAAGTAACCGTACCTTTGCCAAGGTCTGCATATCAGCTTTTTATTTAGTATAATTCTTGTAAGTATGGTAGTTGCCCTGTTGAGTGTTCCACATGCCAAGCTGATCAAGAAAACAGCTGCAAAATATAATTACTGATGTGATTAGTTGTGGTTCTCCCAAGACAAAACACATTATTCTGTCATTCAGAATCTGCACTGGGTTAAATTTTATGCAGCTTCATGCAATACTTAAGGTCTTTAGAAGTTCTTCCAGTACCCTACATCTGCAGCTTTAGTTGGGAGAGTGTCAGAAGGACCACTTGTTATAAAACTCACTTCTCCATAATACAGATGTCACCTTTTTACTCCATTAAAATATCTATGATATTTGGTTAAGCTGCAGCAGTATCAATTGGTTATCTACTTATAATCAAGTCTGCTCAGAAGCACTTTCTTTCATGAGACACCATAGTTTATCTCAGTAAGTGGGACCTATACTGTTTTCTCTGATCTTCCTTTTGGTGGTAATATAACATACCACTTGATTCATTTTAATATCTCAAGCATTCCACATCACTAGTAAAAATGAATTGTCTTTGTCTTCTGTAGGACAACTGTATAGATGGTTTTTTAATATTGGTCCATCAACTGGTTTGTGAAGGTAGCCAATAGAAACAACATCCACTATGTATTCTATTTCATTGCTACTTTTGCTGGTATTTTTTTAAACCTTTCATTTATGCCTGCTAGACTTTGGATGGGTGCATTTTTATGGGCAAAAAATGGCTCTGTGATATACAATGTGTATTTACATGTGTTCCACATTAATATATGGTTCTCTGCAGGAAACACAAAAGCTGCTGTCATACACTTAGAAGTGTGATGATGATGCTTAATTTGTCATTTTATTTTGGAACATTCAGCAAATCGAGCTTCATTGTCCTACTGATGTGGCCAACAGAGACTTTGTATTGATAGTCGTTCCTCATTAGCATTGACACTGTCGGTTGTGCTAGCTTTCATCTTTCCTCATAGCTGTTGCTTTGGGTTTTTTGCTACAAGGCTCTCAGGCATTTAAATGAGCACAACTCACTGTTGTCCCCTTGCTGCAGTGGGATTGTCATTTCTGTCCCTCTTGCTGTCTCGCATGCATACATTTCCTGAGGAAAAAATTAATTCTATGAAGTATCTTGCATAATTGTCTGTGCCTTTGTGATGTATATAATGATGTGTAACATTATTTTGGAAAGGCTAAAGTAATGATCAAAAGTTGAATCCTTGCTGCATGTCTGCTTCATGTTTTATCATCACAGTTGGCAGGCGGTGGTCATACTTCTGCAATGATATACATCACTCTCTAAACAAAAGGATGGCTTTTGCGGAGCTTATCTCCTACCAGGTGCCAAGAAATAATTGAGGCTTTTTGCATAAATAGCAGTGTTGTGTAGTACAAGAATATCAGCACAAGTATGAAAGTATGACTGCTAAGTGCTGGGCAGATGATGTGGCAATGACAGAATTTGTACTGAAAATGTCATATACAAAGAAGTGCTGTAATTTCCCCAGTACTTTTCACCTTCTCTGTATGCTTTAAACTTATCTCTACTACTTAAATTAGTTATTAATGGTTTTTTTCCCATGAAAATTGAAATGTAATCTGAGTGATTTTGGAAGTACGGGACTCTGCATACAGTACTCAGTAGGCCTTTGTGATGAGAGTAGGCTTACTTAAAATGTAGCTCAGGGTCCATTGCCAAAAAGCTGAGCTTCACCATTTCATGCATTTTACATATGAATGAATGATTCATTTATGCCCAGAAGAAGAAGTCTTGTACTATAAAGAGTCATTCTTAAATGTCAGTATTATGAACCTTGCTTTTGGTTTACCAGTCATTTCCAATTTTGATAGCCATCCTCAAAGTCCCAACACCATTCTTTACTTTTAAGTCAGCTCACAACTCATGCTCAGAACAACAACAAAACTCTTCAAAGCACATTTTGCCTCCAGATGAATATGGTGCACTTAGGAGAAAAGCTTATGAACATAAATCTATCTGCTTATCATTATTTATTTTTCATAACGAAGTAATCAAGATCGATTTACTCATTTTCTTGGACTGAAATGATATTAAAAACTCTTTCTTCCAAAATGAATGTTTTGGAATTCTGCTTCTCATTCAAGATTTGAAGGCAGCTGTTCTCACTGTTAATTACTCTTTACAATGGCTTAAGTCTCCAGACCATTCTGTATTCTGCTTATAACTACAGCAAGACAAACCCATCTCTGTTAGTAGCCCTACTTGGAGCAGAGCCTTCCTATTCCAGAACATGTATTAATGCATATTGTGACATCTGTTAAAGAGATGCAGTGATCATCTTTGCAGGGAGTGTCCACATTGCTGGGACACAGCAGCATGATCTGTTATGCAGAGGTTTAACAGACCTCTGTCACAAACAAAATGTTTACCCATTTTTATGGGTAAATCATGATTAGAACAACCCTGGAATTTACTGATACGTTGATCAGAGGCGTCTGTGCTGATAATGTCATAGCTGAGTTAAGGGAGCAGCAAAAAGACCTTGTCAGTTAAAAATTCAAAAACAGTAGTGCTTTGATTTAACCTGATACACCACGTACGTGTTGTGTTAACATGTGTGTCTCCTATTTCAGTAGAAATAATTATGCCAAGACTGATGAATGGCATTTTGTGAAAATGTGTCAGCACCAGAAATACTGGGTATCTGTCATTCAGGGACTCTCCTAGTGCAACTTAAACATTTGTACAGGTATGATAGAAGTAAATTTTTAAAGACATAAAATTTCATCTTATGATACAAGTCCTAGTAAATGAGGGAACTCCTGAATGGCTTAGCCTTCCACTGACTTGTCTGGGCTCTAGGCTGGTAATCAGATTGCTCGCTTACTCTCTTCTTGAAACAAACTTTGTTTTTAGAGAGACTAAAAGTTCACTCAGAAACATTACTAAGAGCAGAGCCCTGTTTTGACTTCCTACCCAGACTAATTATGACAAACTTCAAACACAGTATTCCGTAGAATCATAGAATAGTTTGGGTTGGAAGGGACCTTTAAAGGTTGTCTAGTCCAACCTCACTGCAATGAGCAGGGACATCTTCAACTAGTTCAGGTTGCTCAGAGCCCTGTCCAACCTGGCCTGGAACACTTCCAGGGATGGGGCATCTACCACCTCTCTGGGCAACTTGTCCCAGTGTTTCACCACACCCATAGTGAAAAATTTCTTCCTTATATCTAGTCTAAATCCATGCTCTTTTAGTTTAAAACCATTATGGCTTGTCCTATCACTACAGACCTGTCATGGTTTAACCCAAGCCGGCAACTAAGCCCCACAGAGCTGCTCACTCACTACCCCCCACAGTGGGATGAGGGAGAGAATCAGAAGAGTAAAAGTGAGAAAACTCATGGGTTGAGATAAAGACAGTTTAATAGGTCAGGCAAAAGCCATGCATGCAACCAAAGCAGAACAAGGAATTCACTCACCACTTCCCATCGCAGGCAGGTATTCAGCCATCCCCGGGAAAGCAGGGCTCCACCACGCATAATGGTTACTTGGGAAGACAAATGTCATCACTTCGAACGTCCCCCCCTTCCTTCTTCTTCCCTCAGCTTTATATGCTGAGCATGACGCCACATGGTCTGGGATATCCCTTGGGTCAGTTGGGGTCAGCTGTCCCAGCTGTGTCCCCTCCCAACTTCTTGTGCACCCCCAGCCTCCTCGCTGGTGGCGTGGGGTGAGAAGCAGAAAAGGCCTCGGCTCTGTGTAAGCACTGCTCAGCAATAATGAAAATATCCCTGTGTTATCAACACTGTTGTCAGCACAAATCCAAATCATAGCCCCATACTAGCTCCTATGGAAAAAATTAGCTCTATCCAAGCCAAAAACAGCACAAGGCCCTACTAAAAAGTCTGTCCCATCTTTCTTATAAGCTCCCTGTAAGTACTGAAAGGGTGCTATAAGGTCTTCCCCGAGCCTTCTCTTCTCCAGGCTGAACAACCCCAACTGTCTCAGCCTTTCCTTATAGAAGAGGTGTTCCATCCCTCTGATCATTTTTGTGGCCTTCCTCTGGACCCATTCAATCTCTTCATGCCCCAGTCTCTACTGATATTGGGGGTTGCCCCAACCCAGGTGCAGGACCTTGCACTTGGCCTTGTTGAACCTCATGAGGTTTACATGGGCCCATTTCTCGAGCTTGTCCAGGTCCCTCTGGATGGCATCCCTTCCCTCAGGCATGTCAACCACACCACTTAGCTTCGTGTCGTCTGCAGTCTTCCTGAGGGTGCACTTGATCCCACTGTCTATTGATGAAGATATTAAACAGTACTGGTCCCAGTACAGACCCGTGAGGTTCACCACTCATTTCATGGGACTTCATTTCTGAGTATATATCAGCTTTGCATAATCCTCTCATATTCTTCCTGAATAAATTCCTTTACCTAGTCAAACTGATACAGGGCTGCAGCTATTAGTAACAGCATTATCATGTGATTCTCTTGATCATATCTTAGAGTTCAATAGAACATATTATTGCTGTTGTCATGGCAAGAAGATGGGGTGCCTTTCTAGTCCTTCGAAGTCCTTAATTGTTTCAATTGATGTGATTTCATTTGTATAGCATATTTTTCCATAACTCTATCCAACATAACTCCCTCAAAGAAAAAATTGAAGGGGGCTCAGTATAATACATGTAGATACATTTTCTCCTTACAGGATCCAAAAATTCTGAAAAAAATTACCAGATTCTCAGGCTCATAGTCTACTGATTACTTGCAATGATATGTAAAGGATAAATTAGAGGTCACTCTGATTGGATTCACTCAGAAAAATGTTTTGAATTAAAATGACAGTAAAAGGCTGTAGTATGTGCATCCTGGTCTGTGGTGAAACCTCTGTGAAAACGTTTCTGATCCACATGCTTGTAAGTCACAGTCCTGCACTGCACAGTAACAAAATTGTCCAGAATTACAGATTAAACCTTTATTTATCACCATAATATTGCAGACAAATAATTGTGTAGATGGGAAAATAATTGCCTATGGATATTAAGTATGTATCTACATGTTCATAATGGACTCTTTATCTTACTGTCTGAAAACCAAGTCCTAACTAGGCAAAGACATAACAAAAAAGGTTTTGTTAATGCAAATCATAAATAAAAAGAGTTAAAATAGGAATTCTGTAGAACCCAGTACCTTTAGGAATTACCTATCTTATTTGTATTAGTGTTCCATGTTAAGTGCCAGCTATGAGGTGGCTATTACACAAGTAAGAAAAAACCCATTTATTTTAGTCCAGTAAAAAGTTGGAAAAAATCTAGTGATCTTCATGAGGATTTTGGTGAGATTTCTCCATTAGTATCAGAGAAGGGGAGACCTTCATGTGTAGTTAAACCTGCTAGTTCTCTGCAGCTCTTCACAGTACTTGCGCCTTCTAAATGAGACCCAAACAGTTCTTGGATCTTAACCTAACAGGGATTCTCACACCAAATGCCTTAAGGCTCCTGCCCACCTTGTCCTCCCTTCACCATTACCCTTTCCTAAGAAAAAGTATCATGCAATGCCAATTCAAGAGTTTTTTCTAAAGCTGAACTGATGTTTGTAGTGTGTAGAGTCAGTATCACCCTACAGGTAGCTTTTCACTGTACTGTTTAAGACCCTAAGCCTAATTATTTTAAATACAGCAAATTAACACCAGTACATTACACTCACAGATAACACTCAGAAACAGTGTTAAGGCTGACATGATGATGGTACTCCTGGACTTGAAGCAACTCAGCCAAAGTGGGCGTCAGAGCAGTTGAAAGCCAGCCGATGCCTGCTGCACCAAGGTACAGGAGGGCTCAGAGGTGCTGGCAGCGCAGAACATTTTGTGTTTCTCTCCTACAGAAAACAGGCTCTTGTGTCCCTTTGATTTTTAAACCAGTCTGCTCCATCTGGCACAGTCTATGCTTCCAAATAAGGTTCAGCTCTCTCTTGCCTGCGTGAGGAAAAATGGAAGAAGGACCCTTAGAAGGAACTTGAAACTGAGGTTCCTGTACAAGATGACTAATTTTCCCTGTCAGAATTTTGGCTTAAATGTGGTGCCTGCATTTAGGGGAAGATAGAAATTCTGTCATCCAACTATGTCTAAACATTATTGTTTTCACAGATTAGTGTGAATATTTGCCAGGGAATACACACTTCAGATTGTTCTAGGAAAAGGGTAGTGGTGTCACGGGGAGGAAAAAAAGAAGGATTTTCATTAAGTTAATAACTTATGTGATTTTTAGCATCATAGAAGTACCATAACAGATCAACGCCACAGATCTAGATAAGTTAGCAAATGAAATATTGCAATGGGAGACACTGAGAATAACCAGCATGCTGCAGAAGATCATATCTGCTAAAACCAAATTTGCATTGGATTATACCAAAACCCAAACAACTATGCTCTTTGTTTTCCCACTGTAAAGTGTCCTCATTGTCCCCAGGATCTGAACACTCTTGTTAGTCTTGAAGAACTTCATATTCATATGAGGTTGTAAAATCTTGCTGCTGAACTTTTCAATATCTATGTTGCGCTCAAGTGGGTATTGTAATTGCAGAATGAGCAAGGTTAACTAGGTGTATCATGATTTTTATTAGCCATGCTATTCATTATTTGTATACTTATATCATGTTGCTTCTTAGTCTGTTCCTTGGACTGATTAGTTCTGTTCTGTACATTTATCTTCACATGGAAGTTGCTCATTCTCCTACAAACTTCTATTACCGGTATTTGGATTTCTTGTATACCTGCGTTTCCCTCTCTAAAGGGATGGGGAGAGAAAATATTATTGTCAATGGAAGCATATAATTGATTTAATGACATATTTTCAATTATTTGCTATCCCAGTCTTTCTGTTTGCCCTGTATTTACCTACTGATGAAAATGGAGTAGGTATTTTTAGTGGTGTCCCAAATTAATTCAAAGTCATTCTTTCCTCACTTGCAAGAGATTTACAATCACTAATTGTCTATTCAGTATACACAATGCTTTTGTCATAGAATGACAGGAGTCACTGTGTTTTATCTCTCCTTTTGACATTCTCTAATTCTTTTTTTAGGCTTGAGCAACCTAAATATTCTGCTGTCTGGAAATGCTGCCACTTACGTTCTGTTATTAGTGAATGCACAGATTCTGCTGTGACACCTTCAAACGAGGCTTCTAGTTTTCAAAACAGACATAGAATAACACCTCTTTCCAGATTATTGTGCTACTATGCTTCTTTACATGGGCAAGAAATGCCCCCCAAGAAATGACAAATGATCTAATAGTAAGGATGTGTTGTCAGTGCTTGAAAAGAGTACATGTTTTTTGACAATCAGAGGGCAAATGGATATTTTTGTAAGTTCTAGTTATAAAGCAGTTCTCACGGGAATAAAAAGGAGGGGGGGGAACATGGTCAGTCCTTGGCATTGAGCTAATGTGCCAGAAATCTTAACAAGAACTGATTTAGTGACTTTCTGAAACAAGACACTGTAGATTGAATAAATTATTTAATAAAAGCATGAAAACTATGAAACTGACTTTCAAAAATTTTATGAACTCCACCCTAGAGCTGATTAAAATACATCCTTCCTAATCCTCTCCCCATTCTGCATCATCCCTAAGAGAATGTGAAGATCTGGCCTAGTGCCTCAGAAGAATCATAGCTCATGTCTTTTCCTCACTAAACCTTACAGGTTAGGTGTCTTGGTTGGATTTCATTTTCGAGATTGGTATTCCTATTTGAAAAGCAGAGGGCGTATATTCTGGGGAGCTTGCCCTGAGAAGTGGGAGTCTGTGACAGTGCAGGAGGCGTTTAGCAAATTAAACATATTTGTTTCTAGATGGTTTTGGATCATGACATTTGATAATACCAATATATTTGAGGTATACCAATTTTGTGTTGACAGCCAGCTCTACATGGAATGTCATGTCTAGGATATATCAGATCCATTGTACCTGGTGTGCAGAATTTTCCCATTCCATGTGCCAGGCTGCCAGGCTGCCACAGTCTGTTAGATAATGGAAAAAAGCAGTTCAGCTGGCAAGCATTGAAACTAGAGTGGCTATCCTGAACTTCAGATACAGTGTGAAATTTAGTTTTGGATTAAAATCTAAATTTGGTATGAAGTCTTGTGTATAATTTTAGTAAATGTAAAATGTGTAGCAAACCTACCCGTAATAAACTAAATCAGTTAGCCCTGTTATATCTCAATCAAACTTTTAAAGTTTATTCTTTGAAGAACATATGTCAACCAGTTGTAGTAGTTTGATAAATTTTTCAGCTATGCATCACACTAACCAGTAGCTAAGAACCTTTTTCCTACACCAGTACTCTTGTTCATTTTCAAAGCAGTCATCAACAAGGTACTAATAAACCTCTGATTTAGCCATGCAGCTTGCAGTGAAAGCCTCAAACTGAAGGCTGTGTGTGTATGTAATTTCTTAACTGCTGCTCTGAGCTACAAGCTTTTTCTAGCAGGTAAAATGCATTAAACTAGCTCATAATTCTTCAGTCTGCTTTGTGTTGCTTGAGAGGCTTTAAAGAGCTATAATCAATTTGCCAAATGAATAAAGAACAGCCATGACCCCGCGTCATGCACAATGAAGAATTCACTAGTGAAAATACCGTGCATATGTGTAACTCCTCACCTGTTATACAACTGCAGAAGCATCAGGGTCTTTGAAATGATATTGTATGCTGAATAAAGGAGAAATATAAAAGAAAACAATGGATATTGTACTTTTCTGAAGTGAAATCGCCTATCTGATCTGGAATTGGGCATGATAGCAAAGAAAACTTGCTGGTAAAAATCCATCCTAATTCACAGGTGTTGTGTCTTTCTCCCGGTTCCTAATTTAAGTTTAAAATTGCAAGGCCATATACTGTAGGATTATTTCACATGCAAAATGCTTTATCCAGCCAGTTTGCAACTGGGGATTAAGCTTGTAGGTGTGTTTGGGTGAGAAGAAGAGAGAACTACCAATCCATGTGTTTGGCCACAATTTCTAAAAATGTGTATGTTGGAAAGTCATTGTTGGTAAAAACAGCTCAGTGAAATTAAGGCTAATTTGGATTTATTAGTTTATTTATGAAAACATGATCAGCCTACTGAAAATGCTGGCAGAGAAGAGTGAATAACTCTGAGGCTGTGGCTTATTCCATGTGACATATCATAAAATAAAGAAAAGCTCAAACCAGCTACACAAAAAACCATATTTCTAGAGAAGAGCTGTCGTACATGTGTACACTTTTATCCTATCTCAATTACTACCCTTTGTAAAGGCCATCAAAGGCCGATTCTACAGCGAAAAGCTCTTTCTCTACATTTATATCATGTAATACACCCATGATATAATGACCAGGAATTAAGTGGCAAAACCATCTCTGTGTCACAGTGAAATTCTCCTATTTTAGGGAAATGCTGTTGCCATTCCAGAGAAATAGCAGATAAAGGGGCCTAGTTTGTGACAGATTATTAATCAACTTTTCTTAGAGTTCCAAGTGGAGTAATCTTTTTTTCATTATAATTACTTTTTCTCTCTTTTGTCTGTCATGTAAAATTGATAAAATACAGGGGGGTTTGGGTTAGCCCCAAAGTGAAATTCACTGAACACTTAATCACCATATATCATGGTTTAACCCCAGCCAGCAACTAGGCACCACGCAGCCGCTCGCTCACTTCCCCCCCACCTAGCGGGATGGGGGAGAGTATCGGGGAAAAAAAGTTAAACTCGTGGGTTGAGATAAAGACAGTTTAATAGGACAGAAAGGAAGGAATTTTATTATTATTATTATTATTATTATTATTATCATTATCATTATCATTATTATTATCATTATCATTATCATTATCATTATCATTATCATTATTATTCCTGGTTTTGGCTGGGATAGAATTAATTGTTAATTGTCGAGTTAATTCCAATACTTTTATTATTATTATTGTCATTTTATTATTGTTATCATTATTAGTTTCTTCTTTTCTGTTCTATTAAACTGTTCTTATCTCAACCCACGAGTTTTACTTTTTTTTTTATTGTCTCCCCCATCCCACTGGGTGGCAGGGGAGTGAGTGAGCGGCTGTGTGGTGCTTAGTTGATGGCTGGGGTTAAACCATGACATAATAATAAAGAGACACTAATTACAGTAAAAGTATTGGAATATACAAAACAAGTGATGCACAATGCAATTGCTCACCACTCGCTGACCAATGGCCGGTTAGTTCCTGAGCAGTGATCTTCCCCCACTGGCCAATTCCCCCCAGTTTCTATACTGGGCATGATGCCACATGGTATGGCATACCCCTGTGGCCAGTTTGGGTCAGCTGCCCTGGCTGTGTCCCCTCCCAACTTCTTGTGCCCCTCCAGCCTTCTTGCTGGCTGGGCATGAGAAGCTGGAAAATCCTTGACTTAGTCTAAACACTACTTGGCAACAACTGAAAACATCAGTGTGTTATCAACATTCTTCTCATACTGAACCCAAGACATAGCAGTATACCAGCTTCTAGAAAGAAAATTAACTCTATCCCAGCTGAAAGCAGGACACCATATAACCCAAAGAGGCCTGAATTTTTCCATGTATAAAGACTTCTCAGAATTGTCAATGCCACAAAGAAGAAAAAAAGAAATTGAATGAGATGCCCACTGCTCTGAGGCTGACCTCAGACGTTCAGTATCACCATTTCCCCTCACCTTTTTTTCACTTTTCAGATTGCTTGTAAAACAGCAATCTGTAAACCTTTTTTGTAAATCTTTTTTTCTATTTTCTTTGAGATACGCTAGTTTTTAAAAATTATTATTTGAGAACACGTCTAATTGGCAATGAGGTTCATTGGTGGTAGTTCAGCCAGGAAGGTGCACGTTTCCCTATTAATAATAGTCAGCAATGATTTTCTGACATCACAAATTAAAATAATTGCAGCTTAGCTATTGGTCAAGTGAAGCATTTTGTTTGTCTTGCAAAGCTCCATGGCCTACATATTAACCCACAATGTTGTTTCCTCCAGCCAGATACCTAGCTGTAAAGCAGTCAGTTCAACTTTATGCATTTACTATGTAACTAGCAGAGCTGTGATTGACAGTTAAAAAAAATGTTGAGGGAAACATCAATTTTGTGACGTTGCCTTTTAATGGGTAATAAATTTTTTTAAATTATAAGCCTAGGACCTACTGGGGCTCTTCCTTGGTTTTATTCTTTCTGGGTAATTACATCGGTGAATAATATACTTGAGTACCTTCACTTGCTAACACCGTAACAGCAAGTAAGGGTGTTAACCTAGAGACTCAGCAGGTTTTCAGAATTTTATCAGTATTTTTGAAAAGCTAGTCATGAAAATGGAGATATTCAGAGCAGGGATTATGAAGAGACAAAGGATGGCATTCTTGCGACCTTTCATAGACCTTAAATAATCTCTTTTTAATGACTGGTATGATTTGGTCTCAAACTTGAAAACCAATTAACCCTGTGGAACCATAGCCCCTTCAGTTTGTGAGCTTATTTCTCCCATAAAACCACAAAAGTGACTGATCCCTTGCATGCTGCTTGTACCGCACAGGCTCATAAGTATGGCCAAAAGCTAAAAAACCAGTCTGGTTTTCAGAGTTCAAGATGAAAATAGTATAATCCTTTGAAGCTGGAATCAATTGACAAACCAGGAGCCGGCTCCGTGAATTGCAGTACATGGGAACGGTGCCACCCATTTGAAAAGGAGCGACACTAGGCCCTGAGTAAGCAGAAAAGGAAGCTTACTCAGTTTTCAACGAGGAGCATAGTTCAGGTCATGAGAGTGTGGTCTGGAGTTACAATCTTTCTTCCAACACTGAACAAGACCCTTTTCTGTTTTATGGCAGAACTCCTACCTAGTAAGCTCCTCTGTAGTCCTGATGGAAGGCTGATGAAAATACACAGTATTCTCATATTCATAGTCTGTTTCATTGGTGCTATATGATTGCCATGTATTCTGGTATTTTGAATATCCCAAACACAGGGTAACATTATGAAACATTTTCTAAAACTTCAAATGCTATTGCAGTCTTCATCAGGGAACAGAGTTAGCTCTGGAACAAGGGCCCTGCTTCAGCTGCAGGCCATGAAAAACAGAGCTTAGACTAATCAGAAGTGGGTTCATTGTGATCTACAAATTAAAGGGTACACTTGAAATTTAAAAAAAATGTGGAGCACTATGATTGGAAGTTTCTCACTGGTGATCAGTTAGGTAGGAATTTTTTTTTTTTTTTTTATGTTTGGTTGGTTTTTTTCCTGCCATGTATTTGTCTTTGAACATTCTTCAGATCCGCTTTCTCTTTTCTGGTGTTCTCTTCTTAATATCCTGATAAAATGCCATGAAACAGCCTTCAGCTATCTTTCAATACTTACATTAACTTCAGAAGTTCTTGAAGGCAATGGCCTATCTTGTTCGGGTACTGTGAAACCATGACTCTGCTAGTTGTTACGAGATGCTACCATTCCTGTCTCATCACCACCCTTGTGCAGATACATGCATGTAGCCTTTTCTCCACACCAGCTGGCAAATCAATGCAGCAAAGAGGTGACTCATGGAAGAAACTGGCAAGGAACCATGCTTAGGCCTGCGGGAGCCATGTGGAGAACAGCTGTGACCTGGCCACAGCAGCTGGGGTCACACTTACAATGAAGTTGTGGGAAGAAGCAGAGATGGGAGGGACATTGTGCCAGCACAGCAGGTGAGGTCCATTGATCCTGACTGCCAGCTCCTCTCTGCCTAATGGAGATTAGATGGGAGAAAGGATGTTCACAGCAGTAGTTTTCAGAATGTGAGCAACCGGCTTTGGAAAAGTATGTTCTGCCCAGCAACTGTGGGGCTTGGTTGATAACTGCCTGATGGTGTGGGACACAGGAATAGTCACTTCCTTGTTCTTCACAAATCTGTCTTTTCCCCTGGAACTTGTACTTATACATAAATATGCATGCATATGTGTGTGTATATATCTATGTGTGTGTGTCTATATGTATTCTTCCACGACTCTTTCTTCTCCATTGGTAGTAAAGAATGTTACCCTGAAAAGTCCTAACCCTGTTCTCCCAAAGGACTGCATAGGAGCAGCATTTTATATTACAGTTCATCTTTTTAACACCCTTGATTTGAATCCCTGCCCTTCTGACAGTCCTTTGCTAGCCGAGTGATTGAGTGGCTATGGAAATGAACTACCAAGGCATGAGCAAAGTATCTTTAGAGCCATCACTTCATGGCCCTGCAGTGAACTCTGCTCATGCTTTTTGTACCTTGAAAGGGTTTTGTGACACAGCAGTGGTGGCTGCAGTAAATTCAGCACACGGTGTCCCTGCCCTAGGGACCATAGAAATGAGTAAGGAGCAGGGAAAGTTTAGATGTAAAGGTACTGTAATTTTTGAGGGCACACAATGACTGGTGGTGTGAGTTTGCTGATGTTCTAGGGTCTTAACTACCAAACCCCCTTCTTTGCAATTTGTTTTGATAAGATGATGTTAATGTTCCCTCTGCATTTGCAGCTAGTGAATGTCATCCCCTAGGGAGAGTCCTGATTATCTGTTTTTCATTAGTACACTCAGTACTTCCCATACAGAGAGCCAAAGAGCTTCTGGAAGAGCCTGGTTGACAAGAGTGACTTGTAGCTCTTGCAGCAGATGTAATTGCCAAGGAGCCTTTTGAGGAGAACAGTCTGATTGCTGGTGAAATTAAAGCTTGCCTAACTGTGAAAGGCTGAGAAGTGTAATGGGGATGGTAAAGATTAAAACATTAACATTTGAGGACAGTCAGAAAAAATCTCCAGGAAGATCAGCTAGCTCCTATCTGCAGCGAGCTGTCCTCAACTAATGCCAGTCCAGCAGGAGAGACCCTGAGCCTGTAAACTCTCTAGGGAAAACTACAGGAGGAGAAATCTCCAGAAAGGATCTGTGTGTCAAATCCTAACTTAACAAATCCCGTCCCTCCTACGTGGGAGTTATGTTTGACTAATTCATAAAGATAATATGGGGGTGGGTGGTTGTGTACCTTAACAATTTTACAGGGAAAGTTTCAGGAGACTTTCCAGCTGTTCAGCTGCAAAACATCAATACTAGACTTTCTTGCTTTCCTTCTCTCCTTGTTTCTTTCTTTGGCAAGGGTTATCTTTTTTTCCTTAAGAGTTCATTTACCTATTTACTTAATGCTTTCTCTGACAAGTTGGGATGTTTGAAGAAAGTGTATACCTTAGGTTTCATAACATTTTTGGTAATGCATCTTTTTTGTCCAATCTTTTAACCTTATTTTCTACCCTGAGCTGCTACTCTCCCTGTTTTGGTAAGGCCTCACTGCCCATCTAATAAATTCTTACTGCTCAGTGTCTGTTTTCATGACCTGGATAATATGGCTTTCATAAATATTTTGCACTGTAACAAGTTTTTCCAAGTGACCACAGTTTTCATTCAAACTGTGAAGAAAACATCCTCAGGAAAACTACACAGTTTTAAATCCCATGTTAGGTTTATCCTGTAGACAGGTACCCACAAAATTGAAATTCTTTGTTCAAATACCTGTGTTCAGAGTGTGTGGAAGAATAAGACCATTAAAAGCTGTGTTTATTTGCCACTCAGTATTTACTGGTATTTCAAGAATACAATTTTAGGCAATAAAACTTTTAACTGTAATTGTATGGGCAGCATGAATAATCAGTACTGTGTTTTCAAAATGGGTGGTTCCCAAATAAGGAATACTAAAACTGTTTGAATAAATTCTTATGGAAAAATTAGGCCTAGGTCTGTTTTCAACTGACCTATTAGTGACACAGTAATAGAAGACTGTGTATTTATTTTGAGGTGGTTATTTGTAATCAGTATTGTACTAATTTTGTTCCTTGCAGATTGTCTACCCATTACAGTATTATGTCTGCTTAACCATGTTTCATTTTACATGTTTGGATTTAACTGTGATACATCCTGAATTGGTCAGTATTTCCTATGGAGAATTAGTTTTTGTATACCCTATTTTAGCATCCACTCATTCAAGATGTGGCTGTAGTTCAGGTGGAAGAACATCCCCTAGTAAGCAACATAGGCAAGAAATTTCAGTACCAACTTCAATTGTCATTCAACCCAGATGCTTAATAGAAGTATCCAGCAGAGCTCTCTTCACATACTTAGTAAAAAAGACCAAGTTAATCTCCTATTTTAGGATTTGTTTGCAGCATTTGTTATCAATGAACATCAGTTTCTGCAGCAGAGATTAACTATCTCTTCTGGATTATCTAGCATTGCATGAATCATATTTCTTTCAGGGGAGCCAGCTTGTTGCAGTTAAGCTGCTTTATCTTTAATGCAACATTCATTAATGCTGGGGTTCTACAGGATCCCATTTTGGGACCCATACTGTTTTGTAATTATGTATTTCCCTTAGGCAGTATCAGATTGGTCTCATTGTTTCCAGTATCTCATACAGATGATCTTCACATTTGCCTTTTTCTATTACATCCTAAACTGAATGCTAACAGGACAGAGTAGTTACTAATTGGTCCATCTCTAGGTCTTTGAGCTCCTCACTCATTGCTTCTATAAATAGATGTTCCGTTTTCCCTGTTGCCAAGGCTTGTAGCCTTGGTGATAAAAGAAGAAAGGGGAAAAAATGAGGTCCCTGAAACACAGTAAAGATCTCCTCTTTCTAGGCAAGGGCAAGCAGTTCTCAAGGAG
>VYZV01009746.1:0-15596 GCA_013401275.1 Pandion haliaetus | reverse complement strand
TTCACAGAAGAAGTTGATATGCAAATTCAAGGATATTAGAGTCAATGAGAGGATGATGAAATGGAAGAAAAACTGACTGAAGAATACTGAATAAATGGGCACAAAGTGACTTAGAGAATAGAAACAACTAAAGGCCCCTGGATTCATTCACTTGCCACTTTAAAAACTTCTCCAGGCTTTATTCAGATGCTTACTTACACTTACCATATGTCCTCTGTTGCAGAAGAATAGCTGGGGAGATGCGATGATGCAATATACTTCTACATCTGAGGAAATTTGCTCCTTCCCCCTAAGGAAGAGAGAGAAAAGGAACTTACAGAATGCAATTTCTCTCCTTCCAAGGCACAAATACTAAACAAATTCATTTTTAGAAGGTTTATTTTTCTCTGTGATGAATTATGGTGACTGGCTCATAGACACAAACATTGTGGACATCTAAAGTGCAAGCAAGATGAAATTATTCTGGTGCTTCCTTTTTCCCTCATTTATGCTTGTTGTACATGTGTATAATTGCGTTGACTTGCATTACTACCTTAACTTTCCCTTTTGTAGGATTTCCCCCTTATACCACCTTAAAATACCCACTTTCTCAGGAAGTGTTCTGTCTTCAATCTCATCTTCCATTCTTCTTTCAGTTTGTAAAGACTGAAGTGTAAGGACAGTATATGACCTTACGAAGGTCCATTGCTCTTAAAAAATTCTCTAGTTCTGGAAAAACTCCTCTCTCCCTTTATAGGGAGTAGGTCTCAGAGCCAAACTATAGAAGCATCATCTGGTACATAGAGGTTTGGGCTGGGATTCAGTCCTTGGTCAACGATAATTTGCCCTCTGAACAATCAATTTATGCTTTGCCTCAGTGCTCCATGTGTAAAAATGAGAATGATACAGTGTTATTTTGTAGACGTAATCAGGTAATGAAGCATTTAGCTTTCTACCATGAGGCAGGAATGCGTGTTAATAAACAGAATCTGTATAAACAAACTCAGGTCTTGGAAGAATCATGCTGTACACCCTTTTACTGGTTTGGGAAAGGGGGACAGGGAGGGCAATGTATACATATACATACATATGTGCCTAAATCNATGAAAAGATATATTCAGAGACTTTTTATCCAACCTGTTGTTGTTCATTGGACCTGTCTGAACTGGTTCATCAAAAACTTTTGCATATGGAGAAGAAGCATTGCTCTGCATTCTGGAAGCTGTTAAACATCATGCTCTTTATCAGAACAGCATGCTAAAGAAGCTGCACAAGAAGTACTGTGATTCCTAGGGCAAGGAATATAGTCTGTCCTCACTCAATGGCAAAGAAACATATGTTAAGATCTGTTTTGCAGGGTTTTTTTGCTAAGAGTTCCCATTCTTCAGTATAACTCCATTATCAACATCAACTATACAGCACAGACTCACACAGAACATAAATAGCAGTACCTTAAAACCAGATCTTCCTTGAGGAAGTGTGGATACCCCATGAATTCAAAACTGGAACCGGGAATAACATTGGAGCAGCTCTCTGGGAAAGCAAACCAAGCACAGGCAGGCAGAAAGGAGGCAGTATGGCACTCTGGCATCTTGTATGCCCTTAATTCTACACAAAAAGCCTGCAGTTCCCATCCTCTAATGTACCTAAAAATACTTTGTTCCATTGGAATACACCATCACAGTGATCTGTCTCCCAGTACAGTCCCACATAGGTTTTCATTCAGCATGGCTTTATTTTCCTTTCCCCGCCCCCCCAAGATCAAGAGAAGCATGTCTTTAAACATCTAGGAAGCTTGTAACAATCATTCTGAATTTTGCATCACAGCTGGGTTAACAGAAATGTTACAAATACAGCAGTCCCATGTTGCTTATGTCCTGCTGTCTTGAATTGGATAGCAGAGTGTCTGAAAATATTTTTTGATGCTCTGGGGGTGTCCTGACATGCCTGAACCACCTCATGGTAATTTCCAATTTTATTTAAATAAATAGCTTGAAAAATAGAAAGCACAAGAAAATAGTACATCTTTATTTTTGAGAAGTTTTTGAATGCAAAATTGAATGATTTCTTCTAGATGAGCTGATGATTTGATTAGATGGTCAATCTTTTTTGCTTTTATTCAGTTGCTTTAATATAACAAGTGGAATATAGAACTTCTAAATTAAGGAAATGGTTAATGTTGATAAAGAAATGGGTACTTATTCTGCTAAATACTTCTACTTAGAAGGCTTGTTCATGCTGAGTCTGTGATCGTAAGGTCAACACTCTGTTCCAACAATATGCTAATCAATGCCTTTCCAAACAACAATTACTTTTCTCCCATGGGGAGAGTGGAAAATCCTATAAAGCTTTTATTGACTTTAGGCTCTGGGTTTGGAAGCAACTTGGTGAGTCCTGAGCAATGTATTGGCTGAGTTCAGTAGCAAGGGGCTCGTGAGTGAAGAGTTTTGTCCTTTCTTGTAGATATCACCACAAGCCAATAAGAGCAACCACATGGGATTTTTGAGGGACATGAACCAGATTTGACCAGTCAAAAAAAGTCATTAGGCAGCTAGTCTTGTAAATAGCCCAAGTGATTCTTTGTAAAAAAGGTTGCATGGTAGTAGCTCTAGCTATGTATTTCCTACTTTCTTCCAAATATGTAATCTGTCAGAAATAAAACAACACTGTCTATTTTGAGAAAAAGGAGGCGTTCATTTGAAAACTGTCATGAAGCTTTTTCTTTCTTTATTTTTTAAACTTGTGGTTCAAAACAGAAAAGACAAGGTGTCTGGCATAGGCCAGGATGCCATCACTTTTAGAGCTTTGTTCTGTGTATAGCCTTCTTTACTCACATTTGCAAAAGTCCCAAACCTTACGGTTTCTAATTCACACTGCTTAACACTTGTATGCTCGATGTACTAAGGAAAAAATTCAAGAGCTTAAAAATAAACATTTTTATGTCAGTTTCTGGCTGCCACTCCAAAAAATTTTGGTACTTTAGCATACCTATCAGGTCATATAACATTTAAAATGGTACTAGGTGTCTGTGTTTAACCCCTGGACCCAACCTCCTAAACAGGCTACTGCCCTTAATTTAATCAGTAAATTAAATGTCTTTATTTTCATTTTGTTCCATTTTGTTCAAGGGACTATTTTTATTCAAAATATGTATGTGGGCATGCAGTTACCTTGTGAATTCTGGTGTTGGTTCAGCAACAGTCTCAGAGACTCTTCATTGCCTTTTTTTCCTGATTATTTTCAACTGGTTTGCTCCTGAGGAGTTCTCTGAGTTTCCTATGGAAATATCTGAGAAGTCTGTCATTGCTGTTAAACTGAAATGAAAGAATATTTCAAACATTCAGGCAGAATAAAAGATGCCCTAATTAATCAGTGGTATCATATGGAGCTTTTCATATCAAAGCCCTAATGTAAATGAATTTCTAAAGGTAAGACTTTAAAGCTACTATACCTTGTGACCAAAGGCCCTTGATCAATGTTTGCCTATGAATGATTATTATATATTTAAATCCTAATCACCTGGCCTTAGGGAAACTGGTATCTTCCTCCTGCTTTGGGAAGGCAGAGAGAGATGGATGAGTTTTTTCCATAGAAGAGGTGTTTCTATAAGCCAGGAGACTATGCTGAAACCCCACAATTGACACATGATCACTTGTTCAATGGATTTGAGTCTGGTTGGTTGGAAATAGCCTGGTGTCTTGAAAAAAAGGCTCTGTGGTTCACTTCTTGGTCATGTTAGCATTTCCCCAAGACAGTGGTTTGAATGGAAGCCCTTTGCTCTCACATTTTTTCTTTGAGTTCCCTTGACTGGTGCCCATTTCAGTGCTCAGTTCTATACTCTATTTCTGTGTTACAGGGATCAAAATAATTGCCAATGCTTTGCGCTACTACCTGAGTCATTAACATTCCTGAAGGATATGTAGGGTGAGGGACACTAATGAATAGGGATTTTCTCCTGAGTAAAGCACAGAACTAAACAGATCTGGCCAGTGCCGTCTCATGCAGAGATGGACCACTTGCATCATACTGCAAGCCCTAGCATTTCAGTGTATGAGGGCAAACTGTTAGCAAATCAAAATCTGTCTAAAAAGACCACAAAATGGATGTTATCTTGCCTGTGCTACAACTCATGTTATATTAAGTAATTTGGTTGGACAAGATTTAATTAATAACAATCATAGCTTGATAAAGGCAAAGATATTGAAGAGCTTTAAAAGCCACTTGATCTATCCCAAGACAGAAGTACACTTGTAATTAAATATTAGTCATTTAGTTAATTAATAATTTCACCTTCATAATGGTGGTGGTATTCTCACTTTGCATAAGAGGAAACAGCAGCAAAAGCAGGGAAAGCTTTTCAAAGTCAACTAACCATTCATGTAGCTGTTAAATAACACTGTCATACGGTTTTTCTCCCCCAAACTTACCCATTTTTATTAATTCCGAACCAAGATAACAATACTGAAGTGTGACTCAGAAGTTTGTTTTAGTTTGTCTTTGTAAAATTCATTTCTGAAATCTCAGTTGTTAACACTAAAGAATATGGTATAGTATTATATAAAGAGATATGTTTAAAAAACATCGAATACCTATGTGTAACTTGGGTTTTTCTGACTTTATTGGTGATGGTTTTATGACAGCAGCCTACATGGACTGAAATGACAATGCGGCTTTGCATTTTCTTTCCTTTCTCAAGGACTTTTTTAAAAATGGGATGTATCATCCCAGAATTTCTAATGGCAAGTGGAATGCTAATAAACAGATAAATCTGAATACCTTCTAAATCTTGCTTTTGTATTTAGAAGAATTTGGAGGGGAACTGGATAACTCCAGTGAGTTGGCAGTAAATATTCACAGCTATAAGCTGCAGGTCACCTGTATGAAATCTAGCTCAGATCAATAGATACTATGTTCTGCCAGCCTGATGACTGATTGGCATCTCATATGATACAAACTGGTGACCTTGATGTACCTGATGGACAGGTGTCTACTAATGTCAGAATAGTTTTAAAGATTTTAATAGAAAAGAGATAATTTATGAGTAAGAATTATATTGCCAATATGGAAGATTAAAGAAAGTATAGAAAACAGAACAATTATATAGTATTTAGGCTGATGGAGTAAAAATGTAGTCCATTTCCATAAGAGCAACTTGGTTACACTCATAGAGGAGATGTTATAGGCTTGAATCAAAAGCTTTGGTTTAAGCTGTAGACTCTCAGAAGAGGTGTCACAGAAACAAAGTGTGTGTTTGGCATCAACTTCCCACTGAGTTGCTTATATTAACCAAGAAGACAAGGAAAGAAGTGGCCCAGAGATTAGAAATGTCTGAATGATTTGTCAGAAAGGGCAGAGAAATACTGATGAGAAAGCACATAAAAGCTACTGCTGCATGGTGTGTGACGTCATACCTTTTTCTCCTCCAAAGGCATCAAGTATATTTTCTTTCACAATGTTAAACTTCTACAGAAAGTCTGCACTTCTACAGTTATTTGGCCATAATCTGAAACTTTTGGGGGCTATCTTAAATGTTACCGACTGTAAACCATTCTGCTACATAAGTGAAACTACTCCCATTGGGTGTATTTAAGAGTCTAAAGGATTTTTTGCCGGATTGGAACCTTGGACAACATTTTCTGCTCAAAAGAGTTCTGTTTGATCCTTTTCTCATTTTATATCTGCTCATTATTAATGTCTGTAACTTAAATGTCACATAAGCTACATCTCAAAAAATAATCTTGATTTATAATTAAATAACAGGTGTTATTAATAACTGCTATGCATTTAATGGAGGCCTATGACTAAAGGCCTTTTTTCATCTAATCATGTCAAAGCAAATGCACAGCTTTAAGTTATATTCCAACATACAAAAAATTTTCAAAAGCTTCTTTTCTGATATTTAACATTTTTAACTACTCAATGTCCTGGTTTCAGCTGGGATAGAGTTAATTGTCTTCCTAGTAGCTAGTATTGTGCTATGTTTTCAAGTTCACTATGAGAAGAATGTTGATAACACACTAATGTTTTCAGTTGTTGCTAAGTAATGTTTAGTCTAAAGTCAAGGATTTTTCAGCTTCTCATGCCCAGCCAGCAAGAAGGCTGGAGGGGCACAAGAAGCTGGGAGGGGACACAGCCAGGGCAGCTGACCCAAAGTGACCAACAGGGTATTCCCCATGTAACGTATATAAACTGGGGGGAGAAGGGGGTGGGGGATCACCACTCTGGGACTAACTGGGCATCGATCAGTGGGTGGTGAGCAATTGCATTGTGCATCACTTGTATATTCCAATCCTTTTATTAGTGTTATCATTATCATTATTAGTTTCTTCTTTGCTGTTCTATTAAACTGTTCTTATCTCAACCCACATGTTTTACTTCTTTTTCCAATTCTCTCCCCTATCCCACTGGGTGGGGGGGAAGTGAGTGAGCGGCTGCATGGTGCTTAGTTGCTGCCCGGGGTTAAACCACAACACTCGCACATTAAAATGGAAGCAGGAACACAGACAGCTATGCCAAGGAATAGTTTAAGAATTTGACCTATACTGAGGCATGGGGTATAATAGTGTTGTGTTGGTTTTTTAAAAACAAAACCTTCCTCAAATTCACTTAGGACTGTATGAGACAGTTAAGTACAGACATTGATTTATAGAATTATGTCTTTGTGATGTACAATGGGATTGTTAATAATAATACTGTCTCTTTGTTGTTGCATTCATTCTTTGGAGACAACTAGATCCACTGAATAGCTCATTCTGAGATTACTGCTCATTAGGTTTTGGCACTCAGTCATGCATGGCCATGAGTTTTCTTCTTTTAGAGCTAATACCAGAATAAATGCTACTGGGCAACTAGTTTTTATAAGTGAATGTTTTTTGATTTCGGATACCTAATGGATGTTTTGTTACATCTACTACATAAACCACAAAAATTGTTCTGTAGAATTTGGTCTTTAATATACCAAGGGGCCTCTCTATTTCATCTGATCCTTTTTTATCATTTTTCAGAGACAGTGTAGCTATGCTGTGGATTTCCTCTATGTCATTTTGGAAGGATTTTTAATAAAACAGACCATGTACAGCCATCAGCAGTAATTACGAAAGCAAAGATTGATCGCTACTGATACCGATTAGTCAAGCTGATAATTAATGGCTGTAGTACACCTACCACGTTTTAAAATTACAATTATTTTACCAGAGACTAGCACCTCAGCTATGTTATCTCTGAAGTTACAACTGTGCATGACAATAAGATGTTAAGAATAAAACACCTTGTGGCTATGGAAAGAACTGAAACAAGCCTTCTTTATGGAGATTATGGTTTTTTTCCCAGGCATAAAGTATAAATTACATCTTATTAGAAAAATAGTCGGGTGGCATTGTAACTTGTGTAAAAGGCCAAATTCTGCCACCATTTACTAACTGCTATCCTAGTTATTCCTAATTATTAATTTACAGTTGGTTTTACTTCTTTGTTGGAACTTGCAAAGTTACTTGTTTTCTGCTAATAAATCCATTTACAAACATGCTTATTGAAAATGTTTGTGTTTGAGTTTTCACATTTAACTGGTAAGGACAGCAGCTCTCTTTCTGAAGTGCCAAGTATCTGTGGTTACATTTACTTGGATCCAAATTGTACCTTATGCCACCCCACATTGATACCTAAATGTCTCCTCTTTGCTTAAAATTGGAGTGCAGTGTTTCATCTTTGCCATGTCCACTCTCCTTGAAGATACTGGGCCAGCGTTCAAGATCGAGGTCTATGTAGACCCGTCTGGACATAAAAACTAGCCAAGAATACTTTGTTTTCCTGAAAGTTGATATCACAAGTAACCACAACTGCTCTGTTTCTCAAAGGCAGTAGATTTGCAGATGTTTGCAAGCAGCACAGCGTATGTGCTCCCCAATACCGTTGCCCATCCTGGGAATCGCACTAGCCAAGCTATACCTTATGCAAACACAAGTGCTGAGTAAAGGGACTGTTATTTTAATACAATAGATATATACACATTTGGATTCTTTCACCTTGAAAGTAAGCATTTGTGGTGGAGGAAATAATAGAAAAAAAATTGCAATTTAACCTGGTACCTTAGTCCATACAAGCTTAGTGTAAAATAGCTTGAGCACAAATCCAGGGTATTCTAACCCAGGGCTGGAGCTCCATTGCTTAAAAGCAAGTCCTTGTAGCTGGAACTTCTAAACATGGAACAGGAGTTAAAACTACAAGTTACAGGAGTTTACTTTTAACTGGGGCATACAGGTGTTTAACACTTTTGAAATAGTGTGAAAATGTGGACCCCATCCCTTTGAGCCATATATGACCTGTTTTCTCTCCATTTTTTATGCATGCTTCTCTTTTGCTATTTCCTTAAAAGGTTAATATGTTAAATTCTTGGGAGTTGTTTAAAATCTTGTTGTGGTTTGATAGGACTCATTTTATCACATCCTCTGCATGGACAGTGGTAGAACGAAAAGTATCTGTTAGGCTTGAGATTTGAGATACAAACTGAAAGAGGGGGAAAGATTTATTCTACAAGATAATAGGAATAGGAATGCCTGGGAAAATGATAGCTGCATGTAGATAGAATGTTGCAAATTAGTCAGGTGCACAGGGAAGTGAAGGGTAAGAAAAGGAGTTAAGATGAAGAAATCAGAATATGTATTTATAATCATAAAAAACCAGCAAGAATAAACATTGTTGGAATTGTAGAAAGAAAAGGATATTATAGGAGTGTCAGCTGTTGCCTTAGCTGTGCAGATGTGATATGGGCTTATGGAGTTTTTTTCAAAAAATGAATGGTATTTTCATCATGAATAAGAGTTTAGAGGTTTAAATTGGGATTTTTTAATTAAATAAATGGTCTAGTCCCACAACACCAAAATGAGAACTTTGCAAAGGTCCCAGCTGTATACAGGGGAAAAACCAACCCATTACAGCCCTCCAAATAGGGCAGCATATTGCAGCCTTCACAAATAAGCAGGACTACTGGCATAGCTAAGGAATAGAGATAGTACCCTGCTTTGCCACACTGTACCTCTTTTGCTGGCTCTTCTCCTTGCACTTTCCAGAAGGCAGGATGAGTCTCAGACCACTGCTTGTTTTCCTTTGAGCCCATGGGATTGGTTCAAGGTGTTTTTACATGGTTTCACAAAGAGAAGGAAAGTGGAATGATTATTTCTTTATAATGTAGCTGCAATAAGCACCACAGTAAAAACAGTAGAAAAATAGGTAAGGAATGAAATAATGACAGCAGAAGTACATGGTTAGGGTTGTTATTTTTGCCCTTCAGGTGAACTACTTTGGCTCTTTTGTTGTTCATGCTTGCTGACCAATACTCTTAGAGAAGTAAGAGAAGGATCTCCCTGCTGGCCTTTGCTCTTTCTGCCTTATCAAACTGCTAGCAAGCATTCCTGTCAGAGGGATCTCTCAAGCATAAAAGTCTTCTTGGCCCTCTACCAAATCCTGGGGGGCTGGCGGGAGAGAAGGGGACATCAGGGCACTGCTGCACCTCGCTTCCGCTGAGAAGCAGATCCTTGGAGACAATTGGAACCAAAATAAATTTGAACAGCCTCTAAGGACTGGGCCCACATTACTTCCAGTACACAGTGTTTTAAACCTGCTTTTTCCTCCCACTCTCTGATTCCTGTGACAAGTACAGCTCAGCTGAACAAAGGATCCCACTCAGTGGGCTGGCCAGAAGGAGGGAAAATAAGAATAAGTGTAAATATACACAGTTTGGGACCCTGCAGTGGTAAAGAGCTAGACTTGATGTCCCTTAAGAATCAACCAAATTCTTGCATACAGTAATAATAACAATAACAGCAGTTGGATTATTTTACATAGTAAAACTTCGATACTATTTAAACATTTTTTTCAAAAAAAAAAGCCCTGCAAATTTTATTGCAAAAATGAAGTAAAATATACTGAACTTGGATGATATTCATGTAAAGAAAAACAGAGTAATCAGAAAACTACACATTCCAGAGAATTAATTCTTAATGGACCTTAAAACTACTACTGGATATTTTAGAAATAAAGACAGCTAAATCCAAACATAAATTGCCTAGAGTAGAACATAAGTGAAGTTTAGGTGCCAAGGTTCAAAACTATTATCATGAAAACTCCAGTTTAAGTGCATGCTCATCACACCCAGAGGTGCTGAAATTCCAGTAGCATGGTTCTTCTTGGACAAGTTCCCTACAAGCTTTGTCTGTATGTTCCTAGAAATGCAAGAGGTTTGACAGGACACCCAGCTGATACTAACTTTTACCCAGTCCTGAGCAGAAGCCAGAAGCAACTTCTATCCAAACACCCTGAGAGGCTTCCTGCAGGAAGCAATCTCAGAATATTTGTAATCTGCACCCAGAACCAGGTTCCCAAATCCCAACGATGACTTCTAGTACTCTTGATGTGAACACTGTTTATCTGATTACCAAGTACTTAGAGAATCTATCTATAAATTGGGAGACTTAAAGTTCAGTTCCGCTGTGTGTCTGGTCATGTACAAAGCTACTTTTCTTCTTCCAAGGTGGAAGATGGATCTTTACTCACAAGCCGTAGGTAACAATGAACATGGACATATTTCTCTGTTCTTGTTGAAGTTCTGTTGCAGTACAAAAGCATTTATTAGGTCAGGGTGAAAGAGTAAACTTGAGGATGAATCCATAGCCTGGAACACTTGCCTGGAAAAGGGAAACCCAGATCTTGGCCAAAAGACTGTTGGCTCAATTTTGTTTTCTAGGGTCTTCCAAGTAAAATAGTCTTGTGGTTAGAACAGTCTTTGTGCAAGTAAGAGTTGCTGGTTTGAATCAACTCTAATAGCAAATCTGAGAAGTCTTGACATCTGATTGATTTAAAAAAAAAAAAAGTTGTAGCCCTCTGTCCCAAGAAAACCGCACTCGGCTTTGGAGCCACATACATCTGAGTAAACACAGGCACATCTCTGCACTGTAAACAAAGAGGCCAACTTAAAAGACACAAATTGCTCCCAGCAGCATTTCCTATTGCCTGTCTTCACAGTGATGGTGTAGGATGCCTCTGGCCCTGTGCTTAGCACACTGGTTGTCTTGGATCCTGTTCTGAAAGCTCCCGGTGTTGCTCCTTGGCACCTAACCTAGTCCTGGATTTCACTACAACTTTTCATGTTAGTTTAATTTAAAATGTGGTTTACTGCATGTAAGTTGTTAGAGCTATTGCTGAAAGCATTTTCAAGACAGTGATTTCCTCAATCTGATAGAGGGAGACAATACAGTGAACCAGCTTAATGATGGATGAGATAAATCATCTACATATCAATCATGTTTGAGATTGTAGCAGTTTTCAAAAGGGGAAGAAGAAGAAGAAATTTCCATTTAGGCATTTAACAAATCTTATTGTTATTTCACATGTCAAAATTATTTTCATCATGACCCATGACTTAATCCTTGAATGTACAACTTTTTGGAAAGGAAGGTCTATTTGTGAGACTTGTGTCTTAAGAGTTGAATTCACGCTTCTCAAGGAAAACCACACCAACCAGTCTGCTTTTGCTACAGTGTTTGCAGTTGCTTATGCTTTTCTCCCCACTTCAAGCCTCAAATTGCATGTTAAATGCAGCTCCCCCACCGTATTGCTCAAATACTCACTCTCTGTGCTACATAATATGATATTGAAGAAGAATGAAGAAGGCTAAATTGCTCTTAAGATAAGAGGAAGAAGAAAAAAATGGACTGAATTAAGGGAAAGATTGGATATTAGATTTTAAAGACAAAGGACTCTTCTGTTGATGTTAATTGACTTTGGCCACTCCTAATCTGGCAAATGAGTGTAGCGTCTCAGACAGAAAGAACTGCATCAGCAGTAGCTAGTAGCAAGATGTTGAGCAGTTTGACAATATCCCAGATGGACCAATCCAAGATGGATTGGTCTAGAAATCACAGGAGTTTGGACTCTAGAAGTTTTACAGTGAAACCAGTAGAAGGAATTTCAGCAAGACTTAACATGCCTTTATTTATCAAGAGATAAACCTAAGGAATGGAGGTCACTTTTGTTTCACCAAACTCAGTATAAAATCCAACCTGGGTATTTTTTTCTTTCTTCATTTTGGTATTCCAAATATTCCTCCTGTGCACTGTCTCACAATGAATATCCTTTTGAAAGACTGTTGCAGCAAGATCTTTTGTATCCAAGGAGCAAACAACCCTCTGAATTGGTGGGACAAGTAGTCTTAATTCATTTTGCCTCAATTGATTGCCTTGATCCTCTTGTTTGTTTTTGCCTGGGTTAACTTCTTTTGATACTTTATGCTGTTCATCACTATGGGATTTTAATTAAATTGATATATTAACTGTTTGGCAATTACAGTTGAAGTATCTGTTGTAAATGTCACGCTGCTGTGCTCTCACACCAGGTCAGCAATGAAAATGAGATGTTGTGCTTCAATATATTTACCCAAGGAAATTGAAACACAAGATAATTTATGATTTATCATTATCTTTAGAGGCAATTATTAAAATTATTTATTACCATGCATCATGCAATATTTCATAAATGCATAATGTTTTGTGTCTAAGTAGAGAATAAAATAAAAATCAAATGGGGAGATTCAACTTTGGTATCAGTGGCAGCTTTTCTGTGTGGCCACCTGCTTAATCTTGCCTTGCCTGCTGGAAGTTAGGCCAAAGGAGGTAAGAGGTAACACTGAAAAAAAGTGTTTTAACTTTAGGTCATGCCTTAGACTCTCAGTATCCTAAAGTGGAATTATTAACATGTGTTTGCTTCATAGAGCTACTACAATGAGCAAAGACAAGCTTTCGGATAATTTAACAGTAGCATCATAGAAAAGATTGTGAGTATGCTCATTCTGTATTCAGCAGAGGATGAAAGTGAGTCAGCTGTACAAGGTGTACATTGACTAGTGAAGAGGAAATTCATAGCCAGTTAAGCAAGTAGTTTCAGCTAAATGATGGAAGAATTCTCTAGAAAATACATAAGTAAATACATTATTAAAGAAATATTGTAGCACAAAATGTGCAGGCAGTCCTAATCCTGGTACTTCCTATCTATTGAAAGCTTTACTTTGCTGGATTAACATTTCAGTGTATAATATATGCATATATTTGACTACATGTTTCACTTAAGAATTACTTCCAAATAGGATTTCAAGCTCTATTTCAGAGATTAAATAGACATGTCACTAGTGCGTGTAATATGGTGGTGCAAGATGTGCTAGTTAGCATCATTTCTGAGCAAGATCCCAGCTGAGACTGAAACCACATTATGCAAGACACTGCTCATACATATAATTCTGGAGAGTTTCAAATGTAAAAAATTAAAAAGGTGAAGGGTGAAGAAGCTGAGTACTATTATTGTCCTTTTATAGCTAAGGAATTTAGAGGATCTTACTTACAGAATTAATATACTTACTCTGGAAGACACGTAGGAAGTTACGAACTAACTCAATCCAGCTGTTGAACCAAGACTGTGTCTGTGTCTGCCCTATGGGACAGAAAAGGTCCTCATTCCCAGTGAACAGCTTGTCTGTGTCCTGATTTCACATCACAGTTGGGGGGCTGTCAGTGCAGCATTGCCCATGTGCCCTGCTTTCCTATAGAGAACCCCCGGTATACTCCAGGAGAGGCCTCTGTCTAGACGATTAAAGGATAAAGGCTGCAAGACATACCATAAAGCATGCCTGCCACAAAATGGATATACAGCTAGTAGGAACCTCCCTCCTTTCTTGTTCTGTTAAACACTTACTTGGGGTTCAAAGTCTGCAGTTCTAACATGGTTAGTCCCGTTGCTTTCCATTGACACAGCTGTTTTGATGTTATGTTCACTGAGGTTGTTAATGATCTTGTACATGTCAAATAATCAATATAAATGAGGGAAGCTCTGAAAGCAATAACCATCACTACATCAAAATAATTCACTACATAAATTCCTAAATGTAGAGGCTTGTTCTACAGATCATTGTAGTTTCTTGACATTGCTCCGCTGCCAGTATAAATACTTCTTGTGTTATGGCATACTGTAGATAGAGCAGTGTGTTCACGTTACTTAAATTCATTAAGTGAGCCAGCTTTTTAAAAATGTCAATTTCTGGCCAAAATGCTGACATTTTGTGAAAGCTGCCTCACTTAATAAATGTGTGTATATCCTGAATGGACTGTTCTGCCTGGAGTGCGCTATAACTGGAAAGAGGACTCTTCATGTAGGGTTCAAAACAACTGAAGGACATATGTAGACTGTTATGTTTGAAATGAACATTTTAAATTTCATTTTTATGTAATTTTATGATCTTATGTATTCAAGGCTTCAGAAATATTTGAAAAGTATGAAGAAAATGCAGATTAAAACCTCACCCCAGCAAATGCAAAATAGTTGAAGGCGTTACTGTGATCCTGGCCTCATTTCCACCAACTACCATGGCACAAAGATTTCTTGCTTTGCCCATGAATTGACCTTTAACTTTGATTCCTTATGTGCCCTTGGACAAGTAGTTTAGTTTCCCAGTATCGTGATTTCTTCTTCTGTAAAATTGAAAGATTCATACTTAGTTAATTTTCATGGGCATAATGATGCTTAATTAATATTTATATAATTTATGAGAGCCTCAGAAAACAGATTCTTAAGGAAGTTATTAATAATCAGAACAAATTGTTTTATTAATTGATGGAGTGATGCACATGACAACATTGCTAGGCAAAGGAGAGACACAACTTCCTGGTTAACAGGACTTTAGACTAGTCAAATAATTCTTGTAAGGGTTTTAACTTGGCTTAGCTATTGTTTCTCCTAGTCAAATTGCATCAAACCTGCAAGGAAAAGTCATATTCTCTTCCAGCATTGATATTATGAAAGCCAATGAAAATACTAGACACCTAGAAAATTCAGACTTAGGTTTACTGGGGAAATAGTCTTGAAAATCTTGATAAAAATAGTAGTCACAATCTGAAAATAGGTTTGGCAGAGTTTTGAAACCACAACACTATCAAAGTGATTAAAGCTGGACAGTGCTGTCATTTGGATGTTACAGTTTAGGACAATTCACTTTGAATTTTGAAGAATACTTTCATATTATCCCCAAACTTAATATGTTACTTTAACTTTTTGGATATAAAACAGAGTGAAATCAGGACTGGTGAAATCTTTGTTCACTACATAGCACCTTTTATGGGTCCAAAACATGTAGAACAAAAACAGCTTAGTGTGAATATCCGCCAAATTAATAGCTATAAGTAGCACAAGAAACCATTTTCTTCCAATAGTTCTGTATTTTTCTCAACATGAAATTTAGCAACCGCTAGTCATTAGAGCGCATTGGGCACTCTACATAGACACTGTAGAGGAAAGAGCAGCAAAGTCTGGGAAACAAGCCACCTCCTCTAGATTTAACATTAACAGTTATTTGAAACCATTTAATCCTTTGTGATTTTCTCCTTATAGGTACTTGAATCATAACTGTGAGACATTTCTTAGAAGCAGGTCCCTGTGCTCCACCCTTCCATCATTTATCTGGAATAAAGGGTCTGGTTTTTTTTAGTTTGGCCTTCTGAAATATGGCAAAGTTGGATCTTTTCAGAGTAGCAGACTGTTCTATCCACAATCCCATGATTGAACAAGTTGAATTTTAATGGCTG
>VYZV01009745.1:0-30683 GCA_013401275.1 Pandion haliaetus | reverse complement strand
GAGAGAGGAATCTTCCCCCTGAGGAAAGAAGCGGCAGGGACGATGTGTGGCGAGCTGACTCAACCCCCATCCCCGATTCCCCTGCGCCACCGGGGGGAGGAGGTAGACAGCATCGGTAGCGAACTGAGCCGGGAAGGCGGGAGGGATGGGGGGAGGTTTGTTCTGATGTTTGGTTTCCCTTCCTAATACCCTTGTGTTTTGTTTCTGTTTTGATTTGTAGTAAATGAAATGGATTTTGTTTCTTCCCCAAGTTGAGCCTGTCTTTTGCCCGTGACCATAAGTGGGGAGTGATCCCTCCCAGTCCTTGTCTCGACCCACGAGCCTGCCTTTGGATTTTCTCCTCATCCCAACGTAGCCAGGCGAGGGGGTGGGGGGTGAGTGAGCGGCTTCGTGGTGCTTTGTTACCGACTGAGCTGACCTGAAACCACGACAATGCTGCATTCGATCAATCAGGCTGCTGTTCACCTGAAGACTTTAAAATCCAGTTACAGCTAAAGAAGGGATTTTTTGGATTCCCTATAAAGTGACTGTGCATCTGTTGAAAAAGAAATTAAAAAACCCAACAACAACACCCTTGTCCCCCCAAAAAGCCAAACCCAACCAAAATAAAAATCTAAAATAAAAGCTGACTTTGAAAAGAAAGTGGTGCTATCCGAGATGAGGTTGTCCTTACAGATATTCATCAGCTATCCTCCTTCCCTATCCCTCAGAGTCCTTGTATACTAAAGGCATTTGCATTTTTTTATACTCTATATATAATTCTCCTTAAGCACAGGAAAGATTTGAACCTTGGTCCCTTATATTTTGGGTGCTTTAAGATATCTATAATCTAAATCTAAAGAAGGAGAACAGCCCCTTCTTGGCAGCGCAAGGCAGATGGAAAACCACATCCGGAGTGGTTGGCACCTCCTGCTACAGAAGGGCTATAAGGGGCCAATATGCATGTCTGTTTTCAACTGTTTTTCACATTCTGCTATATTTGAAGAGGCTTCTCCAATAGCATAAATATATTTCAGGAAGTTGGTATGGTAATGGCAGTAATGCGTGAAAAACACAAGCAATAAAACTATACCTGGACTTACCTCTGGTGGGCAATGACCCTAACTCATGCAAGAGTTCACTCCCTGGGATGCAGAACTCCTGCACACCACAAGAAGCAGTGAATCCAGCGAGGATGTCTTTTCTCCTACAACAAGATCTGACCGTAGATACTAAATGCTGTGGTATTCCTGCTAGGAGCTGAGTGTAGTGAAGAGCAGAAAGTTACTTCAGTGTGGCAGGAGGAGTGGCTAGCCAGAACTGCAAGTCTAGCATAGACAAGTGGCTAGCAAGGGACACATGACTCACTATACATTGTCACCTGCAGCTCCAGTAGGGATCTTCATCCTGGCAGCCTAAACTAGGATAGGGGTGACGGATGTGGCATTTAATACAAAACAGACTGCAGGTTGATATGCTCATGGGAGGTAGCAGACTCAGCAACCCCCTCCTCCTCCTCTCCTTCCTCTATTTCTTCACTGAAAGTGCTTTAGTCTTTATGTACTTCAAGGAACGGTTTGTTTGTTTTTCTGTTTCTCTTATTTTGCAACCCACTAACCTTTTACTTCTTTTCCATAAACACGGCTTCACTAAACCTATTTGGCTTTAGTATCTTTTGTTATGCATTTTCACATGAAAAACTAGAAAGAAAGGAATAAAAGATCTAGTTGTTTACTATAGTTTATTAAGGTTTTATGTAATATTAGCTATATTTTTTACACTTTTTAATGTAGAGTACATATTGAAGATTCTATTAAAAGGTGATAATATCAACGATTCTGGTCAAGGAATAATTTAAAAAACAAGTAGTGTATGTAATAAAATTTAGTGGCATTAATGCATTATACAACATAGGAGGCATTTCTGTTCATATTGGGTTTTTTAACGTTTGCCTCCTAACCTTTTAAAAGACAAGACACCTTTGTTTAGCCCACCTTTCCCCAATAGTTAGTATAAACAACAAGCCAACTCATTCCTCTTTATTCTTTTTATTCTTGTTCTCTACTACCGTGTGGTTTTGCAACTAGAATGATACGATATACTTAAAAGATGCTATACCACAGACATTCTGAATAGATGACTGTTTTAAGTTCCCAGATTTCTTCACCAGGATATATGTCTAGCACTATAACCACATGATCTACAGAATGATGGCCCTGTAGTAGACTTTTAGAACAGAGCTACTTTAAAGGATAGCACTAGTATTGTCAGAATATGGCTTCATAATTTTAGGGGACTTATATCTGGTTGTAATACTCAAAACCAGGATTCACAGCATTATGAGATGATCACAGAAAGAAAAACAACAATTTACCAAACAAAATATTTTCAAAACTGTCGTGGTTTAACCCCAGCTGGCAACTAAGCACCACGCAGCTGTTCGCTCACTCCCCTCCACCCAGTGGATGGGGGAGAGAATCAGAAGGGTAAAAGTGAGAAAACTCCTGGGCTGAGATAAAGACAGTTTAACAGGTAAAGCAAAAGCCACACACACAAGCAAAGCAAAGCAAGGAATTCCTTCCCCACTTCCCACGGGCAGGCAGGTGTTCAGCCATCTCCAGGACAGCAGGGCTCCAGCACGCCTCACGGTGACTTGGGAAGACAAACGCCATCACTCCCAACGTCCCCCCTTCTTCCCCCAGCTTTATATGCTGAGCGTGACGTCATGTGGTCTGGAATATCCCTGTGGACAGTTTGGGTCAGGTGTTCTGGCTGTGTCCCCTCCCAACTCCTTGTGCCCCCCCAGCCTCCTCGCTGGTGGGGTGGGGTGAGAAGCAGAAAAGCCCTGGGCTCTGGGTAAGCACTGCTCAGCAGTAACTAAAGCATCCCTGTGTTATCAGCTCTGTTTGCAGCACAAACCTAAAACACAGCCCCCTACCAGCTACTGTGAAGAACATTAACTCTATGCCAGCCAAAACCAGCACAAATACAGACTTAAATATGAGTGCTTTATGTAAGGCCCTGATGAAACCCTCACATTTCTGGCCACTCATTGCAAAAACAACAGCAAAAAAGGAATAATTTAAATACGAATAGGTGCAAAAAAGGTCAAGAAAGATGGCTAAGGGAGCAGACAGCCTAGAGTACCAGAGGAAATATAAAAGGACTTGCCTTGTTTAGCCTAGAAAAATAAAAGGTAAGAGGAGTTAAGACTCTACTGTATAAATTCAGCAGGTGGCTATATGCCACAGAAGGAAATGAGCTATTTAAGAAAAAGATAATGTTAGCAAAGAACAAATTAGTATAAACCAGTCATGAATAAAATTAGACTGCGAATTAGAAAAAGGTTTCTAAGTACCAGAGAAGCAAGGTTCTGGAACAGCCCTCTAATAGGAGTTGTGGAGGGCAAAACACCTATATAATGTCTATAACAGAGTCTGAATTAAGTGTTAATAAGGGTATCTGGTGTAGTTGTCTACAGCGTGGAGAACTCTCTCAGTGATCTGTCAGTTTTTCGCCAGCTTTTCATCCTATGTGGCTAAATTATTTGCTGAAAGGTCAAAGAGGAAGTCTGTGTAGAACTTGGTTCTCCTAGATCAAAGGTCAGCATTGCAAACTTGTTATTTTCCTTTATAGTCTACTACGGTTTTAATTTTAAAGATTCACCTTACAGAGGCTGAAAATATGTAAGAAATCTTCCTTTCCAGGAGACAGGGAAAAAAAGGTGGTTGTTTCTAGCCCTCCTGGCTGCAGAAAAGAGTTAAAAAAAATAAGTGTATCTTAAAAGCTTAATAAAACTGGGGCATATAAAACACCCAATATTTTTAGTTAATCTAACAATTTGGGGCTATAAATAAGTTCTCATTCTCATTCAACTCTATCTTCCTTCTCTTAACCATTAATCTCCTCAGTACTTTATAGCATGCTATGAACCTCTTTTCGCCCCACCCCCAAAAAAACCTCTATGCACCACTCAAATTATGGCCCCAAGCAGGCCTTTCTCATCCCCTCCAACTGAAAGGTTTGAGCAGTAGACTTATATTGCTGGTACCTGTGTCACCATGTGCATCCTCTTGGATAGTTCATTGACAGTTTAAACCAAAGGAAAAGAGGCTTTAGAGCCAGCCTGTGAGGAAGTGTTGTCAATCATCCCTGTTTTGTCACTCGGTAGGGAAGGATATGATACTACTTCATCAGTGTCCATCTGGCAGCACTGTCTCTTATCTATGGGCACCACGTTACAAAGAGTCAAGTGTCATTGGAAGCTTCCAGCCTTGTGGCTGCACCAAACAAGCCAGTGATGTTTCTGGATGGTTTGCTGTGTTGGCCAGCTTTCAGCCAGTCTCCTGAGCTCTGACTCTTAATGAAGTCAAAACCAATGGAGCTGTAGTCACCTTTGGTCACCTATCTTAGACAAGTGGCTTCTTGGCAGTGTATCTGGCATCAGGTGTTTTTTACAAAGGAGATTTTTTACTGCAGTTCTTCAACCATATGAATCTTCTTAGGTTAAAATGGTTTCTTATCAATAGTGATGCAGAGTTTGAGATAAGCCACATCAGGATATGCAAGTCAGCTGCTTGTCTTTATAACATCCACCACATGCCACCTTCTTAGCAGGTTGGACACTCAGTGACTTACACTATGTCAAATTTTCTACAGCCGTGTCATCTTGCTAATTTGAAAGGTTGACGATAATCTTGGGATAATGGTCACTGTCGGGATAAAATATGTCAGATATTGCCTACATGAATGGCAGAACCCTACCATGTGTCTCATCTAGCTACAGTGATTGCTCTCAGCTACATTTTTGACCCAGTGCTCTCACACCACAGATGACAGACCCTCTGTTGTTTCAGCCTGTCAGCCACTGGTGGAGCTCTGCTATGACTTGCAGTAAATCTGTGGTACGACTTACAGCTCTGTGGTAAATTCTTCAACAGAGTCACTCTTGGCATTCTGAGAAAAATAACTATTTTTCATAAATAATGTTTCAGGAGATCAAGTATTTAACAAATTTTTTAGCAATTCCATTTTATGGTTTTGATTCTTTAGTCACCTGGTTTAAAGCACAATCTCATCCCTCAAATACAGGGAATTGTCAGTGTGTTCCTCTCCCAGTGTGCTCAGGCAGCAGGTCTGAAGAAAAATCTCAGCTACTGCACACTTTTGCAGTTCAAACACGAATCTTTCCAGTTGCTCTCAAAGCTCTGTCGTCTCTGCGATCCCCATGCCATTCTGTCATCCTTTCAAGAACACTTAAACAAAACTTACCTCCACAGCTCTATCTCCTCCACAGCTCTATCTGTGTCAGTAGCATTCATTCACCTCTGAGTTGTGGGAGAAGATGGTGAAAAAATTACTTTCATGCAAAAGGAATAGGTAAAAATAGAAATAACAGCATTGTTAACTACATACGTTATCAGGACAAATATACAGTAAAGGTTTTTCTCACTCCAGAGCAGGAAAAAGTCTGAGTCATCCTATATTTGTAAATAATACTCAAGAACCCATTAAAGGTATAGCAGTAGCTCTGATGACCCGGGACAGCCTGTGTGGATTTTAGCTAAGTTTCCCACGAAAAGCAGGCTTCTGCGATCTGCCCGTTCATCAGGTGAGCCCTCCTGCCACAGAACACGTTAGTCCCTCATAACTTCCATTCTGCCGGCCCATTTCAGCCAAAACTGATGCTTGAGAAAGTGGCCCATGCATGTCTCTTCTGCTTCTCCAGCCTGCATCCCCAAGATGACCACCACTGTCTTTCCAGGGGCCTTTCACAGGACCACGGCAGGTACAGGGAAACATATGACCGGGCTCTGCCCCTCGCCACAGTCCATGGAAAGGCTCACCAGGAGAAAGGAAGAAATCTGTTGGTGTCTGCCAGTGTATGGAGGAACCGACCGCGATGGGCCCTCCTGTGCTGTGAGGAAACTGCACTAGCACTTTGGAGGGCATACGCACTCTCTGCTTCTCCTTCTGGCTGAAGGGTGATGTTTCAGGCCAGCTTCATGCAGCTTGGCCACTTAGTCACACAGCTTTTATCGCACCATGCATGAAGATCGACTGGAGTCCAATGGAAGACCTCCGACACACACCAAAAGAAGCAGCTCCTGCTCAGAGCCTGGTCCAAAATTTTATAGCTGAAGAACCGCATTGCAATGGTGTGACATGATGTTTTAAATTCAGCTTTCCTTTCGGAGAAAAAAAGCCCAAAATATCCACTATGGTAGTTTTTAATTTTCAAAAGAAGAGCTGCGTAAAAATAGGAAATGAAAAAAAAAAGCAGTCAAAAGATTAAAATTATTATAAATGTGTCTCTCTTTAATATAAATTTATTATATTATATTATATTATATTATAGGCCCCCTATTAGAAAATCAAGGGCATAGTTAAACCATCTATTAAAAAATGGTCCCAACCCTAATCAGAGTGGAAAAACGGTAGAATAAGGGGACTGCTGATACTAAACTGGTATCCTTCAAAAACTGGAACTCCCGTTCAAACAACCAGATGAAAATGGAACCTCAACTCTGGTGACCAAAACAATGCAGGCCAAAATAGACTGAGGCACAACATTAACAGAAACTAGATTTAATTAATAATAAATTAATAACAAACATATAAATAAATTAATATATTTGAGAATATTTTTAAACTCACCCACAGCAGGGAGCTTATCAGAGATTCAACATTCAATAAAAGCATTAAGAAAATGAGCTCATAACAAGAAAAACAACTCTTTGCTTCAGCGTTCACTGCAAAAACACTTAAAGAAGGTCACAGTGTGGCAACTTTTCTTTTCAGGGAACATGCAAGAGGAGCACCATTAAACAGAAGAAATTTATGAAACATTTTTGGCAAACCAATAAAATAACTAGTAGTTAGCAGTAGACAGTACCCACTGCAGAGGTCTAAGAAAATTTAAACATGAAATTGCAAAGCATAGCTGTGTTATGATAAACTGTGTTTAAATTGGCCTCAGTATCAGGGAAATGAAAGCTAACAAATGTGGCATCAGGTTTTAAAGAGGATCCCAGGGTGATTGAAGAAACAACAGCCTGACATCTGTACAAGGAAAATTGTGGGGAATTATACAAAAGGGTAGAATTGGCAAGCACATGGACAAATGCAGTGCAACGTGAAAGGCACAGCCTTTGCAAAGGCAAGCCATGGACCCTGCATTCGGTGGAGTTCTTTGAAGGAGCAAAACCTGTGTGGTTAGGGCTATCCTGAGGGACAAGGGGTTAAGATTTCCAAAAAAGCTTTTGTCAAAGTCCTCCACCAAAGGCTATCAGAGAAACTAACTGATAAGATTTGATGGACTGGACCATTATGAGAGGTAGCGCGAGGTCCTCAGCAACACAGACAGCTTTCAACATTGCAAGCCCAAGTAACTGTCTGGTCAGGATGATATTTTGCCCCGTGTACCAAGCAGAGCCCTCGGTTGTCCCCTCTGACTGACCAGGACTCTTTCTCCTCCCCTCTCCAGAGCACAGATCTTTCTCTGACCTGTGGGCTCGACAGACCTTTGCACAACAGAGGAGGATATGGGTGCCACAAAGGTGAAAAAAAGTTATTTTTCCGCTTCCTCCCGTCTCTGGCACTGGCAGAAGAAATTTATCGGTATCGCTTCCTCCAGTGCCACAGCTGCAGCACGTCTCTGCTGCTGGTACATTTTTGGATTTGCTCCCAAATGGGTAAGGGAGATCTGTGTCATGCACAAGAGAGAGGTGCAGAGAGTGACTGGGGGATGACTCTCAGCCGGGCTTTTTTACTGTCCTCACAAGTCTGCAGACAAGGCACTGCCAGCTCTGCTGTGGATTAAAGCCAAAACTGACCTGAGCAGCTCTAACGATGGCAAGTCATGGGCCAAACGGAGTGCAGTTAGTGTGCCAGCGCTTGCAGCTCTTGAGTAATTACATCATAAGAGCAATTTTATAATGACATTATCACACATTAGGTGATGAGGTGTAATGAGCTTTTTTGCAAGGAGCCAGTGAATACATTTAGAACTGTAAAAGGTCTGTTAACAAGCTACAATTTTCTTCCAGAGACATTTACTGTAACTAATTCTGCAAGGCAGATGAACCTTTCCCCTTTTTGCCACATTTAAGCATAGGTGCTGAAAGGTAGTGAAGGGGAAATTCAGAAGAAAACACTCAAAAACGAATGCATGCGAGCATCACACGCTTGTTTCATCTCCAGTAGTACTGGAGTTGCAGGGTTGAGATGAAAGTCTGTACCAGCCGTGGTGTGGAAGGAGGGGAGGGAGACCGGTCTGCATCCCTCTGCTCGGGGCTGCTGGATCAGGCTCCTTCTCCAGGGGTATGAGGCTCTGACGAAGGATCTGCCCTTTCCGAGGAGGATTGGTCCTGAAGACAAGTGTCAAGGGTTGTATAGAGGAGCTGTAGGCAGGGAATAATCTCTCTTTCTCTTCCCCTTTCTTTTTCTCATCTTTATTTTGCATGTCACCCGCAATATTCTGTAGGCAGATGGTGTTTCAGCTGATGACCTACATACTAAAGCTGTGATGAAGACCCATCACAGCTTTAGTATGTAGCTAAAGCTAACGGACCCAAAGACCTTTAATTTTGTTTTGCTGTTCACATTTTTTTCTATGCATACTTTCTATTTGGTGAGGCAATATCTATTCCACTGTAGTTAGCTTTCCAATATTTGCTTTCACTGGTGCTCTCTGATGGACAGTTTTCTGAACTGATGTGTACCTGAACAGATAAAATGATTAAATGGCATCAAATCATTTCAGGAGAAAGCATCCTCCTGATTTGCATGTGATGCAGCTCGGTCTTTTTACAGCTTAATGTGCTAGCATGATAACACTGCAAGAGAAATCATCCATGTATTATTAGGAGAGAGTTAAAGACCATCCAGTCTTTCTAACCAGGGTGTCATGTTACTTCTCAGTGCATTCCCACCCTGTGCTCTGCATTCCTTCTTTATCAAGTGTTCATATTTGCTGCAAATCAGCAGATGCTACATAAGGGAAAAAAGCCCTGACGATTTGATATAAGAAAAGATGCCTTTCTTGCACAAAGTATAACGGTAACCTAAATTCTTCTACAGTATCATTTCTACCTGAGCAGCCAACTCTCTGGTTAAAATATTAATATTCACAAACCAGTTCACTAATCTTTCTAGTGTGTTTCCGAATTCAAGAATTCTTCTACAATCCCCTCTAGCAATGCATTCTAAAATTTGTGTGTTGTGAAAAAAACTTTCCTTTGCTCTAAATTCTTCCTGATAACTTAGTTCGGTTGTCACCAGGTTCTCTGGATATGATAAACCAATAATTTTTCCCTGCTATGCTTTGTTATATCTTCTGTTGTCCAAGCTGAGGATTTCTAGTTTATTTTTGTCTCCCTTTACATGAAAGCTGTTCTAAACCACTGATTCCCCTTGTCACATTTCTCTGGAGTATTTCTGGGTCTCCTGGATCAGCCCCAGCATGTTTCTGTTGCCACCTTCCAGCTCTTGGGAACCAGTGCTCTTAGGACTAAGAGGCAGATGATATGCTTATCTTACATAACAATGGTGAAAAACTTTCTTCTCTATCCATGTTCCCAGAGGATTCTAACAGCAACTTTTAAAAATACCCACAGGTTCAGCAAGTCTGGAGCACATGGCTTCCAGGAGTTGTGCAAAGCAAAACTAAAGAACCCCCTGGGTCATTCTCCGCAGTAGCTGGAAGGCAGCTTCCTCCCAGCCCTCCAGCATTCCTAGTATTGTGCTGCTGTTTAAAAATGGGAATCCAGGTAGATCAGTTACCAGGCCTGTTAGTCTGACCTCATCCCAAGGAAAACAAAGGAGTGATTAAACCGGTCCTTTGATAAAGATTTTTAAAAGTATGCTGCTCTGGGTAAATTTGCTTCAGCTCCTGGTGCCCTTCTTGCATCTCCTTGTTTAAAATTATATCCATAATTTTTAAACCTTAGCTGTTGCTATGTACCATCTTTACGAGTTCTGTTAGATCATCGTAGGTGAGTTAAAAGCACTGCTTAGAACTGTGCTAGTTGATGAAGCTACATAACGTCCCATTCTAGGTATCTTCCTATTCAGAATTCATCCAATTCAACAACGAGGAGTCAGTTGTGAAATCTGATCACAGCCCCAAATATTCAAAAGTGCTTGGGGCATGGCTTTGGTTTGGACTCCTCTCTCATGTGCAAAACTGTCTGGGAAGTGCCAGTCTACAGAAAACCATTTTTGGTAGAAGGATGGCAAGGAGCTTTCAACCATCAGAGTTCCCAGAAAGACATCGCTCAGCAGTTTGAAACCCTCACAGGTGACAACAGCCTCCTGAGCTCCAGACTCAGTGTGTGCTAGGGATCTCTCAGTCGCCACAGCTTTAGCAGCTGCAGTATTCGCACAAGGTAACTCACTAACCAGTGGTTAAGCCCAGTGGCAGATACTAATAGCAGCAGCCTCTTTCCATTTCTCAAGTCCATTTTAAATTAATAAGAATGTTCCCCTTCTGTTTTTCATCCACAAAGAGACCCCCTTCGCATATTAATTTAATGTTAAATTGATGGATTAAATTATACCAAGCTCAAAATCAATTCTGCACATATTCATTAGAATGGACTAAATCCCTTAGTAAGGATAAAGCACAGAAAATGCATTTAGAGACACTGATAAGTCCAGGTCCATTATATGTCATTTTAAACAAAGAGAAAAAAAAAGCCCCTTTGGAGACGCTCTATCAGCTATTAAACAGAGACATTGCATGCACAGGGAGATTGATGATTAGCATTTCCATCCTCAGAACGGCTCTCCCTGGGCTGATGATAACAAGTAAATGCCTCTTCATGTCTTTGTCACAGTTCACAGAGAAGCAGATGCCTAGACTAAGCTTTTCTCCTTTGTCTTTCCTCTTGTGCAATCAGTTAACAAGTACAGAAGCACAACACTTTTCACTATTTGCTGGAATTCTTTGATCTCTGGAAGGATCAGGTGGCAATTTTACCTCTTCCTCTTTTTTTTCTGTACTGGCCATTTCTTTTCTTTAGGCCTCCTCCATTGTAAGCTCATTACATTGCTCACTAGCACGGGAGGTCTCTCATTTGATAACGTGGGACAGACCATCTTCCACGCGGCTGCTGGCCAGGAAAGAAAACCTCTTCCGTCTACAGAAAACCAAGCCCAAGCTGCACACCTCTCTTCAGCTTTCAGGGTTGCAACACTTAGCTTGGAACCTGAATCCAGGTTTCATAGGTGGGTCCTATTTCTGAAAATGAATTCTCTAAATCTGAATTCTCTAAAACTGAGAATTTCAGAAACTTGTACACATCTACATTTGCACCTAAGGTCTGTTATCTACTTCAGTTTTAGCAAGGTTGGGATTTTCCTTGAGATTTTGGCTCATCCTGCAGTCAATGTCTATCATGAAAGAAATGCTATCCTTTTGATGAATATTAGGCTTGTTTGAGGAAAATGCCTTCACTTTCCAGGTGCCTGTCTTCTGGACAGAAGCAGTTATCTAGGCTTCTTAGGAAGCAGGCAGGGCTGACCTGCCTTTCTTCTGCTTGGCAACTAGAAGTTCTCTCAAATAGTCAATGAAAGGAAGAGGAGGAGCTGCACCCCAATGTTAATTAGTGTCCTGAGTTGTGCATTTCCCAGATATGGCCCCTACAGACTGCCCTGCCTTGGGCTGAGCTATGGGGGTGGAGAACAGAGCCATCGTAGAGCTGATCTGCTAGGCAAGAGTCAATCTCAAAAGCAGACAGGACAGAGAAGAGGGCAGGGAAAGAAGGTAAAATAATACCAAGACATTACCTAAGATGGTTCTTTGAGATTTTTAGCTCTTTCTGTTTTGGAGACAATGACTTTTTATCTTTTTTTTCCTTTTTTTTTTTAATTTTAAGCTCAGATTCACAATGTTTCATCTCATGAAACTGGCAATACTTTACCTCCAGTCCAACTCACTACTTTAGTCCCTGCAACCTCTCCACCACAGAAGGCTGAGGATCATTACCATAGTGTAACTTACGCTCTCTATTCAGTTTTTTAGTTTAACTTGCAATGATTTCTAATACAAAGGGGAAGAAAGGAGACTGTAACTGTGTACAAACTGACTTAATAATGACATTCAAAGGATGAAAATGTTTCTAAAATCCTGTGTGTTTTCAGAATATGTGTAAATTCAACGGATTTGATCCCATTTTACAGGTATGGAAGTTTATAGTCATCAATCTTACAGCTCATACTGCTTGAAAATAGGTTTGATAGGAAGAGAAAAGCCATAGAGTATTGCGTGCCTTACATCAAATCACATAGTAGTTACAGAGATCTTCCTTTTTATGCATGACATTTTAAATTTGTGTAAGGAAAGGCACAACAACTTTTTGACTAATGGGCCACTTTTTGGAAAATTGTGTGGTATGCCAAGAATTGGGCAGTATGTGAGGTGAAATATCAAAATTGCTAACTCAGTTTTATGCCTAATCCCTGCTGTGGCAAGTGAAATTGTAACAGATGGTTGCCGTACTCATTACCCCTTTATTCACAATGAGTAATGATTTACCATTAAATCCCACTAAAAAAACCCATATCTATTCATGTAACAAGGTTTATTCAGTGTAACCAAAGAATCGGGTCTTTATTTTGTCAAGAGCCTTATATTTCAAATCCATAAAATTGAGCTAATAGTATTCATTTACCTATATGCCCAAGGCTGCAGACAACTTGAATCCAATACGTTTTTACCTGTGGTAAATGTAATTGCCTCTCTTTTATATAGTAGGAAAGAACGTATTAAGTATGGTCTTAGGCAATGAGCATCTCTCTTCTAGGCCTGGCTCTAATGTTAATTTGCTATGAAATAAGATGGAAGTCTCCAAACTTGACCTCAGTGGAAGAAAAAGGTGAACATCTACCTTATGACTACAAATGACTGGGAAATTCTAGTTCAAAATACTATTTATGACAAAGGTGGGAAGAGTAACCTTAGTTCCATAAATAATCCAATAGACCATGGGGTTTCATGGCATGTTTGGTCTTATTGAATTGAAATGTTAATGGAGAAAAAAGCATTCTGCTTTTTTCTATTGAGAAAAACTCATAGTTTCTAATACATAAAGCATATTTTGTACTTTCCAATTTCTTATTTTGAGAACTGGCAAAACTTATCCACACATAATGCATACTGTGTCACCACAATATTTAATACTTCTATTAATTATTTTTATCAATAGAAATATAGTGGAAAAGCAATTAGTTTTGCTAGATGGTTAAATTTTGATTTACAAGTAATACCGACTCATGATTGTATGTCTTGCTATAAATATTTCAGTGTTTATTCTGAGTGAGTAAATATAATCTTTTCCTAAACATACAGTCTTTGTTGCTACATTGTAAGGGCTGTTAATCACTTGGAACTGGGCTTGGTTAAACAATTGCTTTTAAAACAGTTTGAGTTGAACAACAGATTTCCTTTCAAAGAAACAAACTGGAAGCACACACCTCAAGTCTGAAATGGCGTATTTCATCAGCAACTTAAGCACCTGATGACTGGAGAAAGAACTGGAGGAGCGCTGTTCTTTGACCCACAAAAAAGAAATATATTGTTCTAAAATCTTACTGCTACATTTCACAGGTCTAGCAATTTGGTGTCATGCTCCTATTTTCCTCTTCTTCATACACCATCTCCTGAGGTGTACTGCAACAGACACAGAGCTGCCTGCTTACCTCCCACGCGAAACAGATACCACTGTAGAGCATAGGGTGTGAACTTTTGCAAGGAAACCTCAGCAATGAAGGAATTGAAAAGGCAGGAAATGTTCAATGTATAACGCCCATCAAGCAGTACCTCAGAAGTAAATTTTCGTGGAATTTTTCTGAGTTTCAATGAAGAGAAAAGAGGGAAAAGGTGAAGAAGAGAGAAGGGAGAGAAAAGATGAGAGATAAAAGATAAAAGAGAAGAGAAAAGAGAGAAGAGAAGAGATGAGAAGAGATAACAGAAAAGCTTTTCTTGCCTTACATTCCTGCAGAATATCACTTAGTGTTAGGATTATTAGTAAGTACCTTGTTCTGTTTTTGATGACATCTTTTCATTTGAAATTTAGTATCTACTTTGTAAACAAGTAAATTGATAAATCACAAAAATTAAGGAAACAACTCCCCTCCTCCTTCAAACTTGGCTTTTAAAGAGAATGTGTAAGTCCATTTATTTAGGTGCACAGGAAAAGCAGTATTTCATGACCAGCTGTTTCTTCTCAAAGGAAAATGTTGTGCATTTTTAATTTCAGAAATCAGATCAATATTCAATGTGTATGAAGGAGTATATCTTCTGATTTTCTATTCGAAGATGATACATTCTGGCTTGATTCACAAGGGCCCTTAGATGTTGAGCGCTGCAGCATTTAGCTTCCAGGCAGTTTTGCCAAGTGAAGCTCACAGCTGTGAATTAGGCAGAAGCAAGTTCTTCGTAAAAAACACGGGGAGACTAAAGTGTCTGGGAATGGGTTTTGCAGAAACCAGCATGCCAAATGAGAAGCTAGAGATGCTGAGGAAGGTAATGCTGATAGGAAGGATGTGGGTTAAGTCCTATTCCTCACAGGATTCTTGATGTTTATCTCCATTTGGTGTTCATAACCATGCCCTGTCTCCTGGAATTAAGCATTGAGGCTTTCTTCCAAGCATTGAGGATAGTGCAGTCTCTTCTTTTCCAACAAACCAAGAAGTGGCAGAGCTAATACTGCAGAATCTCCTTCTCCTCTGCTCCCTTTCCCCTCCCTCTGTCCCTCCATTTGTGTTTAACCCAGTGTCCCTGTGGTTAGATCATCTGCCATGACCAGCGTAAGCCAGGATCAAGCCTCTGCACAGGGATACACCTGAGTCCAGATTTCTTGCTTTATGTGGGTCAGGTTAGCACATGATATGAGCAGAGGATGTCTCACTTGCAAATCTTGGTGGGGCCCTGAGCTACACACTAAGAAATCTGATAGTCCTGTGGCTTGGTTAGTTGTGCACATCACTCATGGAATTTCTGGTGATAAAAGAATCTGCTATTCAAGCCTGAGCAGGTAATGTGATTTAACCCACCTGTTTTTCACTGTAAGCTGAGTTAATTCTAATTATTTTTCATCTATCTAAAGCTAAGAGTAGACATGAATCATTACAGATATTTAGCTAATGTGATAATTTGATCATGTTTTAAAGCAATAGGTCCCCAGTCACTTGTTAGTGAAAGCAGTGTTTTCATGTTGTGGATTGGAGGAGGGTGGTTGGTTTCCCACATTCAGTCATCAAACACCAGTAAAATCCTGACTCTTGCTGATATATATCTTGTACAACACCAAGTAATGCTTTCATGTATTTGAGGGGTTTTGGTAGAAAGTTCAGCATTAACACCACTGAGGCACCTGTATTTGCATCCTCTGTTGAAATGGATGCTTCTGCTTTTAGTTCTTAATATAAAGAGAACACCTGCATCTTTTAATTCCTTCTGAACAATTTAGCACTGAAAGAAATAAGCATTTCTCTTGTAACTATTCCACTTTTTAAGTTGTGATTTTCCTGCAGGTTTGTCATGTAATCATAGTTGTTTCTAATGACACTTATGTCCAGCAATGCCTTGGGCCCATGGTTACCTTGAGACACTGCTAGGCGTTTGACTGGAGTCAGCAGGACTGCTTGCAGTGAGTAGAGCTCTTTGCAAAACTGGTGTCCTAGGTGTGATTTGCAAATACTTATCTTCTTTCTGCTTTGGTCTTAAGTTTTTCCTCTTAAAATTTATCTAATAATCTGCATGACAAATTGGCCCCTTTTCACCAGCTATATGCAAGCCAGTCACTGCATCAGAATTGCTATGAGTATTCATAAATAAGAGCTGAAGAACTTGGCCCAACACATATAATTTTTACAGTATCAGCAAACAACCTTCTGAAGAATAAGTTTGAAGATCAGATTACTCAGCAAGTCATCTAAATCAAGATTTGGGAACAAAGCATTAAGCTGCTGCTTTTGAAAACATTAGTCTAACTAAAAGTCCTCCAGTCTCATGTAAACATTTTATACTACTAGAATACAGGAAAATGTGCAGAAAGGGCTTTATACACTCTAATACAATTAGGACTAGGATCTGTTGTGACGATCAGTGAATCCTATTGCAATGTTCATTTTGTCCTTTGAAATGCCCATCACAGCTTTTTCCCCCTACCCAAACATCCCAGTCATGGCTCAAAGCTGGGAAACTCTCTAACAGTATATATTTTCACCAATATTTTATTTTTACATTGGATTTTTCCATGTTTTATAAGTAACCTGATCTGCAAGCTGTGGTAGAGGCAATATTCTTCAGGCACATTAGTGCTGAACTCCTTTCCTGGCAGTTGTTATATTGCCCCCAATATATAGTCATTGATATCCACGTTGGTTTTGCTGATTTTTTTGGGATATTCTAAGGTCTGTTTAACACAGCCATGAACTGGCAGGTTTGTGATGCTAGTACTGAAAAGTTCAAATTAACTTTTGAACACTAGCTATCTCTGCCACCTTCCTCTTTCACTCATATATTTTCAACTGTGTCAGGCTTCTTGGTATAGATCTCTCTCCTCTAACATCCCAGTAACATACTCTGCAATGGTTTCATTTTTACCCCCAGGTGTCCAGCGTAAAACATGTAAACCATCAAAGGAAAAGGTAGCAAATCCCAGGATTTCCTGCTTCTAGCCAGGTGCCCTAACTGCTAGGTCATGAGACTCCTTCCTGCCATGCAACTCTATCTTCTGGGAAACATGCTGGCCCAGCACCCATGGGAGGGGATGGCTGTGATCCTGGGCTCTGTAGACATATGGGATGAAGGTCTGGGCATACTGCTGACATGCAGAAGTAAGTTTAGACCAGAACAGCATTTCAATCCTAGCCTAATGCAAAAATTAGTCCTGGGACTTGGGTGCTTCAGTCTGTGAATCACTTTTTCTTGAAGGCACTCAGATCAAGAGAGGACCCTTACTTCCATATTTGCTACCATCCTGGTGCTCAGTGACACAGGGCAGCTTCCATGTTTCCAGGACTACAGTAGGCTCCAACACTTTCGTAGTCCCTGGGGCTGTCTCTTCATTACGTTTGTAGCTGTGGAGCAGACCTTGGATTGCCAACAGTGCTGTCCCTGCTGGGCCCAGGCTCTGAAAACTTGCCCTTCCTTCACCGTGTGGTTTCCCTACTCAAGATGGTCATTCATCTATCTCTGCAAGCTGTTTGCTTAAGGCTCCCTTTCTTCTGGCTTTCTCTTGAGCAACTTCCAGCAGCCAAGGTGAAGAAGCAGCAAGGGCTTTCTGCCAAGTCATGCAGTAGCAGCCTCCTTCTTGCAGAACAGATCAATGATTAGTGAGGAAATAAGTTCCTTCCCCTGCCTGATACCTTCCAGCTCCGCATCTCCTGCCTCTGAGATGAGCACTGCACCCACAGGCCCCTGTGCTATGTGACAGGGAGAACACACCTGTTTGAGTCAAGAGAGAGAGAAGGAAAATGGACCGTGATTTTGTAGCCCGCTAGTTGTGTGGTCACATCTGAGGAAGAAGAGAGAGTTTCCACTTCCTGCTCCAGAGATTATACATGCCATTTAAGCAGTGCACGTGTAAAGTAGAAAGTTAATTAATTCAGTTATCGTGGCACAAACTGGAACCCAGGACTCACTCTTTCTACGTGAATGCCATAATCATTTCTCTGCAGAGCCATGTCTCTCCTTCTGGCTCAGCTAACTCCTGAACAAAGTCATAGAATCATAGATTAGCCCAGGTTGGAAGTGACCTCAGAAGATCATCTGGTCCCAACTTTCATGGGAAAGGGAGCCTAGATGAGATTATCAAGCACTCTGCCCTGTCACATCTTGGAAACCTCCAGCGATGGGGACTCTACCAAGTCCCTCTACTGAAGTCAAGTCACTTCAACAGGAACCAGTTAACAGTACGGAGCTGATAGGAGGCGAGGGAGAGTTAAATTCATGGAGGAAGAAAAGGGTGAGTGAGGCATCCCCTGAGCTTCTGGATGAAAGGACATGCAGCTGTATCTCCCCTTCCAGTCACGCCCTCAAAGAAAGGAGTTACTGAACCTGGAGGACAGTATCTGCTTTATTTGCTTGTTCTCAGTTTTTGGATTTTGTGTGTTTCTAAGAGAAGAGTCCCTCTTGCCCTTGTCCTAGAGCACTTTCCATGGGGAAAAGCTTTCATGCGGTGGGATGTGGCAGGGAGAGGATGGGAGGGACGACTGACACAGGAGCTGGAGGTTGCCAGCAGAGCAGGGGCTGAGGGGGCTGCTGCAGGAAGCAGGATGCTGGCCGGGCATGTCCCAGGAGAAACACAAACTTTCTAGGGACTGGAAGGGCCTGCTTCAAATTTGCTGCAATTCAGAAAGCTACCCAGTTGACTGAAGCAAAGACTGGAAGCAGCGACTGCTGTTGCAAGGACACAGTGGAAGGGCTTTCTCATCCTTGTATTTCTGCTCTGCCGTAACAGGGGAGTAGAGAGGAGCTCTCCAGACTGCTGGTGTCTAAATTTAATTTCCTTCCTTGAGTAACAACTCTGTAATACTTTGATCATTGAGTTTTTCTAACATTTCCTGGCAATATTCTAATTCTCTGGCTATTACATAGACCTTGGGCGAGTACCTCAGTACTTGGACTGTAACAGGAATAGGGTATGGGATGATTAGATACTGCATTGGGAAGAAGCATTAAACCCATCTCCATTTGTGCTGATGTCAGAAGCACAATCTATTGATTTTCTGCTGTGTTTCTTTTCCCACTTCCATGCCTGTGATTTAGATGATGAATTTATGAGTCTTAAAAACAGGTTAAAAAACAGCTTATATTAAAGTAAAGCATACACTCTTTCGGAGACTGTGAATGGTTTCAGATCTCTGATTTTTTTATCTTCAGCAGCTCATATGCATTTATTGGCCCACCCTCTCAAGTCCATTTCTGACTGATGCAACTACAAATTTCCAAAAGCAGGATAACTGTCAATTGATTCTGACAGTTCATTTCCTGATTCAATCCTTACTGTAATCATACTGATTTGATGCATCACTTGTTGGCAGGAACATGATTCAGTATTCAATCGTAATGCAACATTTTGATGAAAAGTTCTCCATACAGTAAAATATAATTGTAGTACAATGCATTTAGCTGCCCATTGCTGTTGCAAGCATGTGTTATCTTAGGATTTCTCCCAGGAAAACTACTTAGTCAGACATACTGAATTATAATAACTGCTGCTAAATCAGGACCGAGTTAAAGTCATTGTTGCTTAATGTGGATTAATTTAACCAGTGCTAATGCATGTAAAAAATAACTAACCAGAGGTTCAATATGTATAAACTGTATGCTTTAGCCTTTGTAACAGAAGCAGCTAAGTAAAGATAAATCCTGTGAAGTTCACTCGTTGGTCAACAGACCTTAGTGAAGAGTAAAGGATTTCTGAGGTTCGTTATTCAAGGACAGCTTGATTATATGAGCATCAGTTGAAAATTTTTTGTCCATCTTTGGAATGGCAATGTTGATGAGGTTTTGTAACAATAGACAAATTCCTTGCCTTATTTTTTCAGTATCTATGTATATTTATTTGCAAGACACCTTATGAGAAACCAGAGTAAAAACATAGTGCTCTGGGATGTTGGTTACAAAGATACTGAGTACCTAGGAGTGTGAAAATAGCAAGTATTATTTACACAATCACATTCTGTTTCTCAAGTATAGTCTGTACAATAACAATATATTCAGCAGTGCAGCGTCAAAGTTTATCCAGCCCATGCTGAACATTTTAGTATTTTCTAATTTTGAAGGTCTTAATTTGTGGTAACTCTTTTTTTCAGCATACAAAGAGAAAACAAACGAGATATATGTCCAAAGCTAGCTTATGTCTCATCGGTGTTGGTATTGCATGTAGAAGTCTTTGCAAACTAATCTCCTTTTTTGGCAGTTTACAGGGCTGCATCTTCAGCTGGAGCATACTATGCACTTTGCATCAGTGTAAGCTCAAGCCCTATATATTTTACTTAGGAAGAAAATTATGAAGTGAATTATCTTAATAAATGTTGAAGAGACTAGAGAAAGATGTATCACGGGTTGAAAAGGCATAGCTAACGAGGTTTGACAGCCTAACTTTCCTGGAATATGCCTAGGGTATTCCCTCAAGAAGTAGATGATTTCGAAATCAACATCCTTCAGTGAGCTTTTGCATAAGCTTTACCTTTCTCCTCCTAAGTGTTACAGGGGGAAAAAAGTTAAGTGTCTGTAAAAGCAAATAAAGAGAAATTTTAAGGGCAGATGAAGAGATCCAACAGCATGTTCCCAGAGGAAATGTGAAAGGAGAGCACAAATGAATCTTTCTGTAGGCAAATGGAAACGAAATTTTGTCTGGTTTAACTAGCAGTGGGTATAGCTGGTACTCGTAAGAGTAGCATGGAGCCAGCTTGTCTATAGCTATCAGTACATATATATTGCAGTTAGCATGAATGTGACAGCCAGGGAGTGCCCTGTGGTAGAAAGAAACCTAAGCCAGCTTCAAACTAGTTAGCTCAGTACCAGTAGCCATCTATCATGGCAGAACAGACATGAATGGGGTCGCAAAACCAACGTAACAGGAACAGAAAACTACCCTGAAATCAGAAATAACCGCCCAAATTAAAATTTAATAGCAAATTAGGAAATATTTTCTGCTCTTCAGGAGAATTGAGCAATTCAAGTTAGCTGTTGGTCTCAAGCTTCTGTGGACCCTAATGGCCAATAAATGGCTTGGTCCTGGCCACCAGCCATCAGCAGATAGATCTTGCTGAGACTTCCTACATGAGAAACGTGAAGATATTTGCAGAGATACTGGTCTGGCAAAATTCAAACAGTTTTTGCATCTACTTGCTCTGCTTTGTAGCACTGCAGCATTAAAGTAAGTTAACCAGCCATTTCCCATCTCTCAATCATTTGCAACCATTGTAAGAAGTGAGTTAATATGCAGAATACTGTTAAAATAATTCATCAGCCTGAAACCAAAGGCTCAAGCACAGCCTCAGAAATAATAAGATATACTTCAGTTTAATATAAATTACACTTAGCTGCATTGAAATCTTCATAATAATCTAATTTAAAGCACAGCACCACAGGGGGAAAACCTTTCTAGACAGCTATTTAGACCGGTTTTCTCTGACATTAGCAGAGAGGGAAACTGATGGAATGGATCTAAATGCCTCCTTCCAAGCCACTGACTCTAATGAAGATCCCAAATCCACTTCCAACGAAGCACCTTCCAGTTACAATGTCGAATTACATTTCAGTCATTTTTTATAAAAGATGATAAATTTAATTGAGGCATTTTATCACTGCAGTATAGTGTCTTATCAAAAGGAGTTATTAAAAACCATAGTGCAGTCTGCTCTAGTAGAAGATTTTGAAAAATTAGAAACTTTGGAGCATCTGAAATCCAGAGGCCCCTTGAGAGCGAGCTCTCCCTCCAGCGCAGCATCTGCTGCTCCTAAGACCAGTCCGCAAGCGCTCCCGGGGAATTCTGCTGTAGCATTAGGTTTGCAAACACGGCTGTTCTTTGCAAAAGAGAAGTTTAAATGCTTTCTGAACTGCTTTTGTTTGTGAGATATGAATTAAAATCTTTGTCACCAGTTGAGTTTAAGAGCGGCAGCAGCATCCTGATATCTCCCCAGCTTTTCACAAAGGATTCAGCAGTCATTTTCGAGTTCCACACGTGTCCATACAGCTTTCTGGCAATGTCTGATCATTTTTTAAATCCTGTCACACCACTTATAAAATGCTTTCTCCCCCCTTTGCTTCAGGAAACAGCCACAAAAGTAACAATTAAATCGCACTGACTGATAGAAGCGGTTTTGCAGCAAGTCCATCAGAGACCCAAACTAAACCAAGCGTCAAAGTAAATCTACTCCAGTCAGCTTCAGGACGGCACTCGGGCTGACTCGCCGAGGTAGTCGTTTGCAGGGGTACACGCTGTGCGCAAACCGTTACCTGACTGGCAAAGACTGCAGTGCTGTGAACCCTGCGGCCCCTTTAACAACGAGCCCTTAAAAAACCCCCACACCTGTAGTTACGACTGCAGTAAGACTAAAGCACAAATTATATACCGCTTCAAGTATAATGGCTTTTCAGCAGGTTACATAGGTAGATCCTACAGGGTCTGAGAAGACCCAATGCTAAAACCCCATCCATTACTCTTGCTGAGGAATGATGGAGGCAGAGGTTATTTGACCACAAGCAGTCACTCCCACCTGAAGAAAAACAGAATGGCCAAGGGAGAGACGGAGAGGGAAAGCTTTCCTGGCTGGCCAGCTTCCATACAGCTGCCCAAAACCAAACTGTACTGAAAGCTTCCTGTTATTTGGAACTACACACGAGTCTCCTTGCAAGTTGGAAAGCTGGATTTGCGGGTGTCGGGGGGGTTGTATTTTGTTTTGGGTTTCTGCTGTGTGGAACAATCTCCAGTGAAATTATCAAGCACATTGTGCAACGGAAAGGCCAGGACATACCAGTTAATCTGCCACACAATTAGTGTTTTACTATTACATGCTGGTTGTATACCCCAAGCGTAACTTACAAGCATATGAAGGATGATTCTGCTCTTTTGGCCCCAAACCTGCAAGACTGTCAGTAGGTGGGGTGGAACTAGCTAGTACTTAGGCAGTATAACACAGGTTCGTGCTTTTGTAGATGTATTGCAATGGCAGTGGAGAAAGTCTGATCCGGGTTTTTCTCCTGCTCTAGGCAGACATAGCTGGATAGATATGTAAATCTGCACACACACACATATTTCCCACAAATATATATATTAGCATCATTATGGTTAAGGAACTAAAAAAAATACATAGCTCTAGCAGTCACATACAATTTTATTCCCTATGTTCCAAAATGGTGTCTGTGTGGGATAAATTAATTTTAACTCTTTTAATGCTGTCATTAGTATCTCATTTGAAATGCAAAGAACATATATTTGTCAGGAACAGATCTCTGAAAAGTATTCAAATAAAGATTTTTACAAAAGCACCTATAGGAAATCTAATTAAAATTCTGTTTTGAATGATGGAATAGTCTTATAAAAGCTATTATGTTTACACTTCCTTTTCTGACATAATTTTGTAAAGCTCTAGTGAGTGATCTGAGCTGCTCTGTCGGAAATACTACAAAAACTGAGCACATTAGAAACTCCACAGCCTGCTTTTTCTTTACCTTCTAAGAATTATTATTAAAATACAAAACTGGGGGCTTTTTTTGTCTTTACAAAATGAAAACATTAATTGCTACAAAATTAAAAAAAAAATACAAATGAGCTACGTTCAACTCTATGACAATTTCAAAAAATGAAGATTATAGAATCAGGAGCATGCTTTAGCCACCCTTTTCGATGTAGCTGCCTTTTAAAATAAATTTTAGTCTTTTTAGCTACCATGCATTTCTATTCTCCACTGGCATCTTTCTAACAGTTAGAACTGTTCCTCCAGCAGTCCTACAGTTTAAAACAGGTATGTGCCTTGCCAGCTCCTCTTCCTGCACCAGTTTGGGAGCAGTGAACCGACCACCCCATTTCTCAAAGCAACAGCTCCACCATTTGTTGGCCAGGAGCACTGCATTAGTTTTACTGAAGGAGAGGGGCACATTTCAGAGGCGATGTATACGAGTTTCCCAGAGTTAACTTTGCAATAAACAGAAAGCTGTAGAATTGCTGCTCCCAAAACAGTCTCACTGCAGGATAAAGTCTCGTTTTTTCACAGTGCTGAGGGATGGGGGGGGTGAAAAGGCTGAGGAAGGGGTGAAGGGCACTGCGACTTGCAGGTCGCTACGCAGCTCACGCTGCAAGAAAGAGGCAGCAGCATCCTTGCCTGGCACCAAGGGACCGGGACCACGGTGGCACACGCGTGTACGCATCCAGCCCCACGCAGGGAGAGGGATGCTGGCGTGGCCGTGCCTTCGGTAGCAGCAGCACTGGGGCACGCGCGTACGAGCGGCAACGGGAACTGCCCGGTTTTGTGGTGTTCTTGAACCGTCTATGTAGAACAAAACTGAAAGGCCAGCAGACGTTTCTGGGTTTTTTTCTGTACGTCCAGTCAGATTTCAACAAAATGTACAGGTTGCAGAAACTGAAAAGTGTGATGTTTTAAGGAGAGATCGGAGCACATTTGTTGGTGTAGAAAAACACTGTTTCAAAAGAAGACTGAACTCAGGATGGCATCATATAATGTGCAGTGAGTCGGCCTGGGTGGTAAACGCAACTGAAAAGTGACATGCAAATGCTAGATTATGCTTTGAGCAGTTTTCCGTAGTTCTGACAATATTATAATTACCAAACTACAGACTTTGCAAATGAAACAATTAATTTTGGCGCTTAAGGAAGAATTTCACTTTCCCCAAGAATAAAGGACCCAAAGTGCACCTTTCTGCCTTTCCACAATGTTTCCAGGCCACGTGCATCTGTATTTCAGGATCTTACTTTTATAATCTCCCATTTTTGTCAAAGAGCAGGAATTGATTCAGTGATCTATCTCCTCAGGCAGCTCCAAAGCCAGGCACCGTAACCTCAGTCGCTCAGGAATCCAGTTCAGATACTTGAAGGACTAAAGAAACCGTCATGATTACCAAACCTGACCCACACAACTGGAGCTACAGAATTTCCCTCAGTAACTTTTCCTGTCTCAAATGAAACATTTTCCTATCTATCTTATCTACTGTATGCTGGTACAGTGGTATACACTGAACTTCACATGTTATGGCGTGAACTTTTGTGGGCCGTGGGGCAGTGGGAAGAGAGACACAGACAGACGGGCTCGGGGCAGAGGGAGCATATCCCCACTCTGACCCATCCTGCCTTTTCTGCCTTTGCAGGAGTGACTCAGGCACCTTCCTGAAGTCTTTACATGGTCTTCTGATGTATGTTTGTTTATGTATAGATATGTCCGTGTGCATATAGACATGCACATGTGCATATAGCTCTGTGTATATTATTACGTAAGTATGGATATTCTAATCTACCTATAGATCATGCCTTACATTACATATTACATTGTATACAACATAGGTTGGCACATGAGCCAATCTTCATGTAAAGTTTACAAGTGGCTTGAGCACGTTTATTCTTAAAGCCATAGATTTATTCACAAGGGTAAGGGTCTGTGGGAGGCCCAGCAGCACTGGCTCCAACAGACTCCAGCACCTTGTGGTGCAGCTGAGGCCATATTGCCAAAGGACTCCCCACTCTGGCCAGCATCACATCCTTTTCCAGGTGAGAGTCTCCCATGAAACATGAATAAGCATATAATGCATTCATTCTTCTTATGGCATAATTGAAAGCATATCTGAAACCCTGTGCATCAGCGGCTCAGAAAGGATATTTTCAAATTCAGTGTGATGCAGAATAAAGGTACAAAAGTTGCCCTACTTTTGGAAATCTTTTACTCCAGTGAGAGCCTGAAGAAACTCCAAAGAATTGCAAAAGCTTTTACAAGAAAATTAATGAGAAAATTCTTACTGAACCACCTGCTCCACAATTAAAGAAATGAGAAACGTTTTCTTTGGGCATTGACTAATGAAACAAAATTTAAAAATCTGTAAAATCACAAAAGATTGTAGTACAAATACATTAATAATTCAGAAACTTTAATAATACTCTACAAAGGAGACAAGTGTGATCAGCTTAAGAGTACTTACAGGTTTCTAAATGTTTAAAATAACAGTAATGCCTGTAATAGGAATGATAAGAAAAAAGTTCATTCTTTTTTATGGACATGCCATGATCTTCTGGTATCCTGGAAAGACTTCTGGATGCCAACAACTTTTAGCAAATGGTGAATCTATGTGAAGACACTTAGATTGTTTTGCCATTCTAGTGCAGGAAACATACAGCAACATTATCTTATACTTCTCATTTGCACCTTCAAGCCATAGTCTTCTGGGTTTTTGATACACGGCAAGGATTCAGAATTTTTCTCGCAAGACTGGCAGGTCACTTAAACTTGCATAATATAATATAAGAACAATGCATTTATTACCATAACTAACTAATAAATACATCAGAATATTTCTGGCATCAAATTCTGTTGTGCTTTTTTTCCTCTTGGGAGAAGGAGAAGGGTGGAATGTCACACTGTTGTGACAAATGAAGATGACCTGAGCCCTTGTGCTTTTATGATCTGTCAATATCGTTCTGGTAATAAGATGCCCATAACTGAACACAGCATTGCAAGAGCATGTTGTGCATCCTAAAACCACATAAAGAAAGATTATTAGCTTCTTGCTCAAATATATGATGATAGGGTGCCTGGTGACTGCAACCCAAAACCACATTGACCTTTTTTTCATAGGCACAACATATTGGAAGCTCATGTCTAATTTGTTACTTAATGTCCCTTGGGATTTTTAAAATTGGACTGGAAAAAACACAAGGAAAACTACGAGTCTCACTTCAGCAAATGCATGGATTTTTTATTTAAAAGGTTCCTTTCCATTCTGGTTTCTATTATCTTTTATTGTTTTTTCAAAACAATAATTTTACAAATATAAATCCACACTGAATGCCTGTTTATTGTATTTCCAGTGGATTACTTTACATGACCCATATCCTGATTGCTTTGATAATATGAGGTGAGCCTTAAAATCAAAGTTACTATTTCAGTGTGTTAAGTAACCAGGAGCTAGCTGTAGACTTGCAACAAATACAGAGGTAAGATATAAGCAGTGAGTAAATAATTTTTCAGAAATTACAATGTTTATTAAATATGTAAATTTAAAACATCACAAATTAATTAAAGGGACAAGTAACATAGGTAAAGAGACTTTATTTTTTCTAAATTTAGCCAGCTGAAAGTTTTTTTTCCAAGTGAGTGTTCATCTCTATTAACTGCTATTGCTGAACCCTGAGTGTTCAACACAAGTCAGTCGCCTTGTTTAATGCTAGGAGAGCCTGGTGCCCTAACTTTGTTTCCCTAAAGAGAGTGTGTAATGCAGCTGGAATGCTAATGGGTGACATGTTGCAGGAAAGAGGAAGCAGGTTATCATATTCAGGACATAGACAACTCAAAGTGTTGGGTGATATTAAACAACAATACTCACTTGACTAGCATGATAGCATTAGAAAAGCAAAGTCCTGGCCTGTAACTAAGATATGTCATGCTCAGAAAGTGGATTAAGTTCAAAATGAAATGTCCTGACTACAAAAAAGAAAACCTCCCAAACAACAAGATTCAGGGTAGGTATTATAAGTATGGAATAATAAACCAGTGGACCCATCTTATCTCTGGAGTTACAAATGCAGCTCTGCAACAGCCGGTCCATCTACTTTCTTACTGGTATCTTTGTTGATACCTTCCTCTTAGGAAACAGAAAATAAAAGACACCGTTCTGTAAAGTATATAAAACTGCGAGATGTTATTTTTAAGCATTCACATACAGATGTAGTGGGAGAGCAAAAGCAGTTGTAAGCCTCCACGAGCAGCACCCAGCAGGGTATGAGCGTGCTGTGACACAGACAAGGCAGTGCAGCTGGGTAGATTGCAGTGCCCTTCGTCTCAGAGCTGCAACCACCCTCGGAGGAGCAATCCCCCACTGGAGGGGCTGCAGAAGGCTTCCTACCTATGGGAGGAAAATAGCTGCTGTGACTGATGCGCATCTTGTTGCACGTGGTGGTTTAGACCTCTGCAACCATGTTGTGAAGATGTCCAGAGCGTACAAGCACCTTCTAGGCACACCACAGATTGTAATTGGCTTTTTAGTACCATTCATCCACAAAGACACTGCGCAAGAGTTAGAACAAAACAGAATATTTATTTTAACAGAACAAAATACTGGTTTGTGGGGGTTTTTTTAGGATTATCTACTTTTTCAGTGAGAATATTCCTTCTTCTCCCACAGAGTCAGACCAGTTGTCCCCCCCTCCCCACCTTTTTCTTCGTTATGTTTTAACCTTCTAATTACATAAATAATATAAGGAAAGGAACAGGACACAGATAATATGAGCAAAACTCTACCAGGAACCTGTGATTTCAAGGCCTGTGTACAGTAGCTTTCAGCTAGTCTCATATTGCCTTAAGCTTTCATCTTTTAAAAGCTAGGAATAGTAGTATTTGATCACCTACTTCAGAAGGACAATTTGAGGCTTAATCCATTGCATTGCTTAATATTTTGTGAAATCTAAAAATATACATAGAAGTTATTATTGCTCTAGGCTGATGTACTTCATATGTATCACATGGATACAATGGTTCCTTTTTCATGAGACAGTAGTCCCGGTTTTTATGTTGTTCTGCAACAAAAGCTTTTACTTCTTCATAGGACATGCAACCTCCTCTTGTGCTACCCACGCTTGCATCAATCCAAAGTTCAACCACACTTGCACCTTCTTCATATGTCCGTCTCATGGAGTTGAAATGCACAGCAGCAATGACTAATTTGGATGATGACTAATTATCATTAGGCCTCAATAGTCATTGATGGGAAAATATTATAGCATACATTGTTTTCCCAGTAAAGTAGAAGAAGGATCAGTGCTAAGGCTGATGCTATTCAACATTTTCATATGCTTAAAAACCAAAATCAGTGATGACAAAGGTATGGTGACCACACACACCTTGGCAGTGTGATAGGTGATACCGAGGGTCAGCCAGTTGCACAGTAACCTAGATTGCTTGGCAAGATCATAAAACTCAGGACTGGAAAGGTTTTCAAAAGGCCATCATCTAGTTTGTTCCCCACTCCCAAACCAAGATTAGGGATGCCTGTGTCACCCTCATAAAAGCTTGCATAATAGGAATTTAAATACCTCCCAAGAGGTAGGCTTTCCGGCTTGCTGAGGGAATCTCTTCCAAGGGTTTCTCCATCCTTACAGCGCAGAAGTTTTTCCTGTGATTTAATCCTAGTGATTCTTGCACAGTTCTCCATGCCCTTGTTCTTTCCCCTGTAGCCACCTTTAGCTTATTTAAAGGCTGCCAGCAAAGTTTAACGCTGCCCTATTTTCTTTAGGCTACCCCTGTTTGTTCAAACCTCCCTCACGGGACTTTTTCCAGACCATTTAGTTTCTTTCTCCAGTTTGTCAGGACCCTTATGATTTCACATTGTGCCTTCCTTCACAGTCCTCTCCTCTTCATACCCTCTGCGACCTTCATAGACATCTTCTTTATCCCACCCTCTAGGTCATCTGTAAAAATGCAGTTGCGGACACAAGGTGGACCCTGTCCGTTTTGACAGAGGTATCAGTTGTAAACAATCTTTAAGCATAGTTTTCCAAACAATTCATACCATTTGATTGCAGGTTGTCCAGAGTGTGCTTCCCTATCTCAGCTGTCAGTGCATCACATGAGGCAGTGACGAATGCTCCCGACTGCTTCTCATCCGCCCGGGAGATTCGTCAACTTGCTGCACAAGTTTAACAAATTGACCTTTCTGACAAACCTGCACTGCTTGTAATTCATTTTATTGCTTTCATAGAGGAGCTCACACGTATTGGTTCCAATGGTTTTTTTTCAGTAAATTGTTGCCCTGGGGCAGGGCAGAGCTGTGGGGAGCTGGAACTGGTGCTGCTGCAGGGGGTCCTGGGATGTGGGCAGTGGGGGAGAGCCGCAGGGGGCTGAGCAGGGACAGTCAGGGCTGGTAGTGCCCTCATGGCCCTGACAGTTTGCTTACTTTGTTTCAGAACAATGAAGATCTCATAATTTAGCCACATTGGTCTCTTCTGAGGTTGCTCACCGCTTTTTCCCTAACTAAAGAGTTTGCGCTGGTGCCATTAGTACTTCTTCTCATACAGCCACTGCCATCTCTGAAACTAGCCTTCCTGAAACCACTGTTTGTGTTTTGGGGTTCTTCCTCCATCCTTTTTGAGGGATTGTGAATCCCACTGCTCTCAATGAAGTCATCTTTCACCATCCCATCCTCAGCTGGCTCCTCCCTGCTGGTGAGGATCAGCCCCCAGAGATTCCCCCTCCAACCCCCCCAACCTGCTGCTTGCCTTTGCTGGCTCCCAAACCGAGACGTCTCACTCCTGCATCCAAAGCAGAGCTCGGTGCTCTGAGTCCTCTCCTAGTCCTCTCTCAGCAGCTGTCTGGCTTGCTGAAAACCCCTCTTATCTTCAGATTGCCTGCTTGCCTTGATTCTGCCAGTTGCTCATCCAGCTGTTGTCATTCCTGGGTTTGTTGCTGGCAGCAGATTTCCTCCGTGAAAGTAGACACGTGCTTGTCCCTTCTGCCAACAGGCAGAGACTTCTTACAGCGGGTCACTTTCAGGGTAAGGGCCTCAAAGCATTTCTCTTAAGTAAGTCTTTCTCTTGCCTGTTCTTACAGGACAAGCCTTTTGTATTAGTAGGCTAATTGATGCCACTGCAAGACAGAGACAACAATGTGAGGTGATCCAAAACAGCCACTGCTGTTTACCCTTTTCTCTCCAAGCAGCTGCTCGGATGTCAACGGGAAGGACTCCTGCCCATGCCCTGGCAGTGCCATCACTGAGGCTTTATACTCAGCTACTGCCAGCGGCTGGACGCTTCCTCACCTTCCTCCCCACTCCCATAGTGCTCCCCTGGCCAGTCCCTGTCCCCTCTGCACACCTCCTTCCCGCAGAGGAGCCCTCCTCCTCTTTCACCCCTGTCCCTTCCCGAGGGTGGAGCGACTCAGGTTCGTGGATGTCCTTTGTCAGAATTAAGGCGAAACGACACCAAGGGAGTTCAAATAGCAATCACCATTTATTCAACCTAGCTAACCCT